>JAAGWP010000076.1:0-63844 GCA_013266165.1 Fusarium graminum | reverse complement strand
CATTAGATACGGTTGCGAAAGCGCGCTTCAGAAGGTTTCTGTAGCCTTTCTTCCCAATCTTGGCAACTGGTTCCACTGTGAGATTCAAAGTCAGTCAAAGATCGTATTTAGGGCGGCGGCTTCTGCAACTTACCAATGTTCTCTACGGATGTATATATACTTCCCTGTGGAGAATTTGGCTTTTGGGGAATATCAGGCTATAACTGGCGACCAGGGTTATCTTTTCCTGTCTGTATATTGATAGGTAAGCCGCTTGTCTCGAGAAAGATTGTATTCGCATTTTGGCGAACTTGGGGCATGGGATACCCTACCGAGTCGAAATGGTAATAAGTATGGGATGGTGCCAGGCTTTATACTTGATTCTAGATGGCCTTAAGTAATAGTATAATTATTATTAAAATCCCATGCCTTCTCTTTAGGAAGACGCAGCTTGGTTAGCGCTTGGCCCCTGGGCATTCTGCAGCCACTCTCGGCGATCTGCTTGAGCGGAATAGCCTTGTTTGGTGATGAACTCTAGTTTCTGGCCTATTAATATAGTCAGACTTTTAGATTTTTGCGTCATGTGGTTGTCTATTGGGTCATATGGCACAAACCTTCTCAGTGGTGCAGGATGCACGGTGATCGCGATGACCGGTCTCGGGGGCCACACAGCCAAAGACAAACATGACGGGATCGCCTTGCTGTGGGCTTCGTAAAAGGCCATGGCACAACTACTGAGATATCAGCATGTTACGCAGCATCATGATTGCGTCCATGTCTTACCATTTGCGTGACTGACGGGTGATAGGGGTCTAGGATGCTGTTTTGCCGCCTTTTCGTTTTACCCGTCACCCCGCCATCCATAAATCATGAAAGTCATGTGAGATAATGAATGGGAATGAGTGATGATGTCTAGATAGATGTTGGGCTTGTCAGAGAAGGTTGATAGGATATTCTTGGTAGTGTTTCGTACCGTTGGAGACTGACGGAAATTGCGAGTTTGCCACCCCACATTCCAAGTTGAGATAAGATGGATAGCACACATGAAATTCAAATGAATATTTGTATCTGTTTGTTGGTTTTCTTGTTACTCCAAATAACTTTGAAATTTGACTTGTTGGTCGTGGGTGATGTCAAAGAACGGGGCCAAGGGAAGCACGGGAAGCTACAGGCTTGGCCAAACTTTGGTGGCAATTACGGCATCAGCAGGGGGAGGGGCCAACCAGAGCGGGCCTTAATGATCCGAGATCCATTCTAAGAAACCCAGTCTGACCAACACGTTCCCGGATTTTGAGAGTTAATTTTATTAACACAACTTGTCGGGCTTATACGCGTATTCTTTGTACACATCTCACATATATCACGGACTCTTTTTACACCATGCCTCGCATAAAAGCCCCTTCCAATCTCCCCGAGCTCGTCAAGTCGACTTTTACAAAGGCTCGATCAGAGGGTGACTTGCACTATTTCCCCACCCAGGTCACAGTCCTCAACGTCGATTCTATCCCAGTAGGTGCCTCGGTAGCCTCACAACCCTCTGAGGAAAACAACTAAAAAGAATCGTTTATGCTAACTTACTTGTCAGTTCCAACTACGCTTCTCTCCCTCGCTGGCCAACAAGCCCAAGCCTCCACCAAAAGACACCTCCAAACCTCAAAAGCCTTTTGATCCCTTTGAGAACCCTCTGCCTGCTCTCAAGGTCACAGACCTCGGCCCCTCTCACTATCTCGTACTGAATAAGTTTGCCGTTGTTCCTGAGCACTTCATCCTTGCTACTACAGACTTCAAGCCACAGACTCACGTTCTCGAGGAAGCAGATCTGGAGGCTACGCTGGCCTGTATTGAATCATACGAAGCTGCCAGAAGAACTGTGGCAGAGCATGGCCACCGAGACGGGTTATTGGGTGGTGGAGATGGACTGTTTGCCTTCTTCAACTGTGGCGATCACTCTGGGGCAAGCCAACCTCATCGACACATCCAGTTACTCCCCATTGCCAGGATGAAGGAAGGCTTCGAGACTGAGACCCATTGGACTGTACTCGCTGACCAGCTCAAGACCAAGGTTGCCCCCTTCGCTGCCTTTGCGGAAGAAATCAAATCAGGCATGTCAGGAGCAGACCTCCACTCCATCTATCTACGATTATACCGAAAGGCTTGCCGTGCAGTCGCTACCTATACCAAAGATCCCATGCATTCCGAAGAGGCACCAGCTGAGGGGCCTACCAAGATCAGTTACAACATGGCCATGACAAAAGATACATTGGTCGTCTGTCCTCGTCTGGCTGAAGGAGTCAAGCTTCAGAGCCAGGATGGCGATATACTTGGGACACTAGCTTTCAATGGTACTCTCCTCGCTGGGACCGCTTTGGTCAAGAACGAGCTGGAATGGGAGGTACTGAAGAAGGATCCTGAGGCACTACGCAATGTCTTGCGGGATATCGGAGTTCCTACCACGTTTGAAAATGGCGAGTCGTTGCGCCTTTAGTGAGACATCTCACATCGTAGGTCTCGATCTCTCACGTCTGAGCGTCAGCAATCGTCTTTCCAAGAGTGCTTCCTCTCCAGCATAGAGAAGGGGATTTGGTTCACTGGATCGGTATAGAGATATGTCGTTTGATTATAAGACTGATGTTTCTTATCTAGTGTTAGAGAACTGCAACATCCACCTGCATACACACATCCATACCCATCTATGCTGGTAATCCCATAGTGACAATAACAGCCGACATCCCTACATCTTACCTTTGACCATTTGTCCGTGTTGCCCTTCGCCATCCCCATCCGTGCTTTGGTGCCATACTTTCTTCTAGTAAGGGGGATAGACACAATACCACAAGCCATCTATCTCAACATACCTACCTCTAGCCCACTGATGAGTTATTAGTCTTGAATTCGACCATCCTCAACAACGATTCATTGTATAAGTTCAATCAGAAATGCCCCTAGCAGACGTGCGGCTCCAGAACAAGATTTCAGACTAGCAGCTACCTTACACTAGCAAGTCTCATTTACAGAGGAATTTCAATACTTGAGCCAGTATGAAGACACTCTCACACCGCTGTCAAGGGCCTCGGCCGTACTGAGCCCTCATGGAAGATGATGATCCAAATGCGAGCGATATGCCTGAGTCGCCGGTACCGTACCTACATGCCATGCATACACTATACCTTGCTAAAACCATGGAACGGACCGCAGGAATACTACCCCAACCCTTTTGCTAGCCATATGGTACTTTTTGAAATTAAAGATGTTTCCCTATAACACATGTGCCACCAAAGGTCATATAATTCGGCAGGTTATGATCTAGAACACAGAGATGAAAGATATCACCTCGCAAATCAACGAAGAGTGCAATTCGCGAAATGGATTCGGCATTTACACAAACGAAGAATTGTTTTTCGCACTTCGAGAATCATTTGTCTCCACGATGCAGCCTGCTTGCCCTTGAGCGTTTGTCCTCCGGCAAAAGAAGACTGTGAAGACGCGCCGTTGATAGCATGGAACTGAGACGCACGTATTTGGGCAGGGGAAGCCGGCCCAGTAGGCTCCCAGGCATAGTCGCTCTCACGGTAGCCAACCCACTGGACCAGGTACTTGCGCCTCTTCCAACATAGCAGTGCTGGTGAAATTTGAACGGGTGGAACAGTTCGAACATGGTTGCCTCGGTGCGCCCACCGAGGCCATCCCTGTTGGTCTTGGGTCATTCTAACAAACAGTTATTCCAACCATTTCCTATACCTGCATGATTTGGGTCAACCATGTTCTCTTTTTGTCCCGTCTAGTTATTTCCTTATCGTCCAGACGATCACAGAGTTTGACTTGCAATGCTAGTTGGAATTTAGGATCGGAATATTTTTGTCTTGTGATAGATGGCTACACTATACTTGATTCTTGACATCTGTCACTCATTCTATAATTTAGATTGTTTAGGGGGCTATACATAGTGCAGTGTTAAGTCATGGGTCTTATCTGATATCTCTATGAGATAGGCCAACGTACAAGGTAAAAAGAAGACAGTCAAGTTTAACACATAAGGGCATCATATACACTGCCCTCAAACAAGCTTTTCTCTCCGTGTGACACAAGACTAGAGGTCACACTTCAGCGGTAGACCATATGGCATGGTAAGTATAAAACATAAATAATACTTTATGCGATTCTAGCTGTAAGAAAGTGCACTTCTTGGGATAATGGTGGACTACTCAACATACCTTATCTCTTTATAATTACCATGGCATTATAACTTACTTTAAATAAATGCCAGTAATTAATTCGGTTATCTTTTGCTTTTTAAATGGGAGATTATTACTTCACTATGTCACGTATTGTACTACATCTGTGAGGCTGTTGATAGAACTTGCATCATGGCTTATACTACCTGATGCATTTATGCGCGCCTAAGGAACAAAAGCTAACAGCCACCCCCTGGTATACCATTGCGCCAAAAAATCAACCCCCATCCCGACTGTCCCTTGGTCTAATAGTTGTCGCCGAGCACCGGAAAGCCGGCGAGGCCAGCCTCTACCTCAGCCGCGAGCTCGGTCACGGCCTTGCAGATGGCATGGCCATCGTAGCAATGGTCCACGCCCTGCGCCCTCATGTCCTCACCGATGCGCGACCATCGGATGTTGGATTTGTTGAGGCGCAGGCCCGCTGCCTGCGCCGGCTTCCAGTAGAGCCGGTAGAATCCCGCCATGGCGGCCCATTTCTGTGAAGATCGGGTCAGTACGAGAGGACAACTTCAAGTGAACGGCAATGACTTACCTGAGCAAGGCTCCATTCGGCAGGGCGGCGAGGCCGCTCCTCGGCGGGACGCACGAGGACGCGGTGGCGCCCGCGGAGGGTCGACTCGGTGCAGGTGTATTCTCCCAAGGCGAGAATCTGCTTGTAGCTGAGCCCCTCGTCCTTTGCGACGATCAGGTACTTGCTTCGGGACGCCTTGTCGTCGTGGTCGGGCTTGTGCAACAGGTACTCTGGGATCGAGTCGTTGAGTTCTTGGGAGAACTGGCTCAGAGTCAACTTGACGTAGTTGACTCTGGCCTCGGTGAAGTCTCCACTGTTGAGGGCGCGGAGGACGTGGGGGCTCAGCTCAGCCTTGGAGTTGGCCTTGACCCTGTTGTACTTGGCCTTGCACTTGGTCTCAGGCTCGACCTGGGATTCACTGGCGTTGTCCATCTCATCCTCGGTGATGGAAGTCTCAGACTATACGATGTTAGTCGGTGATACGAGTCACAGCATTGGTAGAAAAAATGGCAACATACCATCGCGACATCGGGGGAGTCTCGCGACTCACAACTGCCGGAGCCAGGGGAGGTAACATCAGAGAGCTGCTCCTGGTTGAAGGAGAACTGTTCCTGGGCGATGTTCTGGTGGTTCTGGTGGTTCTGGTGGTTCTGGTGGTTCTCCTGATACTGTTGGCCCTGGAGACCGCGGCGGTAGTCGTGAGCCTGTTGCGATGATAGAAGTCGCATGGCTGGCTGGATGCCAGGAATCTGACATCCTTCGATCTCATAATTGTGAGCGATAGGGAACCGCTGCATCGCAATAGGATTCTGAACGTAGGGGAGATCCTGGCTAGAGGGGAAGTTCTGGGTAGAAGGAAGGTTCTGGATACCAACAGAGTTCTGAGCAGATGAGAAGCTCTGGGTAAAAGGGAAATTCTGAACAGAGGTGTAGGTGTGAATACCAGTAGGGTTCTGAGCAGAAATGTAGTTCTGAGCACCAGCAGGGGTCTGAGCAGAAGCGAGGTTCTGGATGCCAGAAGAGTTCTGATCAGAAGTGAAGATCTGGATACCAAGAGAGCTCTGAGTAGGAAAGAACTTGCTGGAGTTCAGAGGATCCTGAGCCATGAACTGATTCATCTGATCATCAGAGATGTAGTTCTTGTTGATGGCTTCTCCAGGGCGAGTGGCAGTGAGGCCATAATGCTCGTTGGAGTAAGAAGGCTGATAGACGCCGGCGAGGTCGTCGCGAGGAGTAGGCATCAGGCTAGACCAGAAGATTTCTTCCTGAGCATGACGAGGATCTACAGAAGGATAGGCAGAGCCAGAAGTATGCTGATAATCAGACATGATTTCTTGCTTGACGAGTGAGTGTTCTGCACCGAGTCAGTTTTGAACGGCGAGAACTTGCAAGGTGCAAAGTGAAGGATGCTAAGAGTAAAAGAGCAGTGACATACGTTGATAAGGATTGGAAGTTTCTTGGTAAGAAGCAGAGCTGGAAGCTGGTGAACTCGTAGTGCTGAACGAGTTGGTGTTGAGATCTGAACTTGGAAGAAAAGAAAGTGGTTGAGGAGAAGAATAGCAAGAGGAAGAGAAGCCCACAGGAGTTTGGGAGATATACGGCGGGGCTAAGGAGCTCCTGTAAACGTATTGTGCCAGCTGCATTGCTTGACGAACACTGTCTGTGCTGCACTCGACTTGGTGCTCTATTGATATTCGTCCTAAGCGGGAGTAGTCTGTGAGACAGGGAACCAATGAGAGGGACAGAAGCAGAGTGGACAATGGGCAATAGAATAAGTAAACAGTGCAGCCTTCAGTTGACAGGGGTACGTAATGGGACGAGGGGGTTGGTAGTAGATTCTCGAACGAGTTGGCATGCTCAGATAGAGGGGGCACTGGGCATCTGATATAGCACACTTGTGACTCAGGAACAGCACCGGTTCTCACAGCGTCTCTACGGTCCCCCCACTTGGAAGGCCGCTCAACGATGGTAGCTTGATGTGCCAACCCGTTCCCCTTGGAGATGTAGACGTCTGAAAGAGGAATTATAGATCCACTCGGATCTCACAGGGCATCTGCGAACATGCACGCACACGGGTATTTGGAGGAAAGGACATGGGGATGTCACTAGAGCAGAGTAGATGAGAGCATACCTTGTAGTTGTTCATCGGACACGCCCCAGGCGAGCACGGGTCCAGCAGTAACCTGAGATCTGGTGCCAGGCTAGCCGAGTGACGTCTGCAGGACTAGACAGGGGTGTAGAGACCCGCCGCGTGCCGTTTGGTCGGCGAGAGGAGGAGGCACAATGAGGGGGAGCAAACCCAGAGAGGCCGGAGAGCTGCAGTGCTTGCAAGCCGACAGCCCACCCTTGCAATATGGGGGACAAGGGGCGAGGGGGTGCCTGGCCTAGCATGCCCCAAAGCGGGAGGGCAATGTTGGTCGACACCCTTTTTCAAAGAGAGTTGTGTGATGTGAAAGGAAGAAAGTCAGAGGCCAGTCGAGCGGAAGAAGGAGCTGGTTATATAGACGTTTTGGACTATGATTCACTGCTCAGTTGTTTCGCTGCCGTCGACTATGTGATTCATTGCCCTGGGCTGGCTGATGGTATCTTGGAGTAGAATTTCAATTTCTAGGATTAAGCTCCACGTTTAGGGGTAACACTTTAGTGAAGCTATCCCCACCGTCCAATTCCCATGGTGTCACACCAAGATTGGGTGTAGATCCCTTCAAAATATCATATCCCCAACTTGGTACATCGACTACTTAATGAAATTATGCACCCAACACGCAATACATCCAAGCACAACAAGCAAGCATCCAGACATGAACACACTCTACAACGCAGACCGCAGCATCATCATGACACTCTTGTGTTCCCTCACTAGTTCATCTTCCTGCAGCATAACGTCCCGCTGTACACTTGCGGAGTTCCAGTCCAGTCGATTTCGGCGTCGAAAATCAAAGAAAGTCGGTCACTGTTGTGGTTCCGGCCTCCAGCATACTGTCACCATCTCCCTGCCAGACGGCTTAGAAGAAGACGCTCAGGTTGTAATGTCTACAGTACCATCCATCTTCATAATCTATCTAGCTGCTGACTTGTTGATTCATCAGATGATCCCCCCTGTTTCCCGTCGAGATCCTCAAAGCAAACATCGCCACATTCAAACCCGTTTCCGTCCCGTTGAGCCCGTCGTCTCATCTCTTTCCTTTCTTCTTCGAGTCCAAGACGCAGTCGCCAGTCTGCTTGTGATGTTTGATATAAAAGACATACTTGGAAGTTGTCTGTGGCGTATCAAGGTCGCTTTGCCATACTCAGATGAGGCTGCATCCAGTCAGCCGGGTCGCTTCGTCTCACGGCATCTGCCCTGTCGCCGCGTGGAAAGCCACATTGTATCGACCAGGATATGCGGCGTGGACTACGTCAGCTGCAACGGCCGTGGGGAAGGGTGTGTCCGTATCCAGGTCTTTTGTCCGTGAGGCTCAAGCCACAGATGCGACAAGGTGTAACTGCTGTTTATCTACGGGCAGTAACAGTCAATCGATGCAGACACTTCGATATGGAAATAGGGCGCTCGCAAAGAAGACTTGTGAGTTCGGGAGACGTGGGCAATGGCCACGGCAATCTCAGTGCAGGGGAAGACTCGACCATGAGGAGATTGGAGTGGACGGAATCAGCGGTTACAGATCTTGTTTGCAGAAGATCTGGTTCCCTTTTCAGGATCAAGACACCACGATCGTCGCGGCTACTAGGAAACCACATATCATGTTCAATCTATTCCTGACTGAGACTATCCACAGTGATCATGTCTTGACCCAAGATCTTGATTCAGGTTCTTCGTATTACATTGCCTATCTCAATGAGTAGCCCTGCAGTACGAACCTGCACAAAACCTGCATTACATGACAGCCGGGAACTCTTTCCCGGTGTGTGTCTTCTCCACAGACGGTATGACAGAGCAGCTACATTGGCCTGGGGATTCCTCAACTTTTGCTTTGCTAGCCAGGTATGGGGCAATTCAACCAGTGACACAGCCTCGAAGGTGGAAAGAGGGACAGTGATATTCATGAGTGTTTCTGCAGCAAAAGAAACTTCATATTGGGGGAAACCAATTGCCCTTCAGCTGCCATATGTCTGTCAAGCTTTATATGCAGGGAGTTGTACCCTCGGTCTCATTCGTTTCTTTTTTGCGGTGGTACTTTTGAGGCCTTGAGTGGAGGCTTCAGCTACGACACTTCGATGTCATGGCATGGGTCATCGGCATGAACATGCCAGATTCGATGCAGGAGAGATAGAATCACTTGATCTGGCAGGACTGTAGATGCGTGTATGGTTCCGTGATGGTGATGCATTGAGTGGTAACGCTGTGCATCTCAACTGTCAGTATCCATCCATTTAGACAATCCAAGGTTAAGTGAAACTCAGCTGAGATCGAAAGGAGCAAAAGCTTGGACTCTTTCCCGTCGACTACCGTTGCCTACCACACCAGGGGCCCGAGACAGGGACCGTTGCGAGAAAACTAGACGACTTCTGGAATTGGCTTTTTGGGGGGAGGCAAGAGAGAGAGAGAGAGAGACATGGAGGCTGGCCGTTGAGACAACAAGGCTTGCAGGGGTTGCGGTCTTGTTTATCACTGTGGCTGGGCAGATTATTCCTCAACTTGCATTTTGCTACTCACGGATCTGGTGTGCATATTTCAATCGAGCCAAAACCCGGGTCCGCGGAATCGAATGGAACATTGCATCTTGACTTGAATCGTCTTTATTTCCGAAGATCGGTCGTATTCGACCGCCATGCAAGGGTATTAAACAAGGCTGCCAGAGTCAAAGCGAATGGACTCCCCGCCGTCAGATGCATCTGAGTGCATATTTCCCATGTGTAAATCTGGATCATTGCATCGATCAAAATGGCCAAGTCAGCTTCGTGTTGAGCGGCCGCTTTGCGATAGATCATTTCTCTTTTCTAGCATCACTGCATCAGATTGACGATGGCTTCAACATGTCTGTCTCTCCTCTGCAGCTGTTATCAAACGTTCCCCTCATCACAACCCCAATAGTATGTGGCTCGTCGGTCCCCAACGCCCCTAAACGGTTTAACATGCATGGATCCTCTTGCAAAACCCTATAAGCTGCCTCGTGTTTGTACAACTCGCCGAAAACATAAGAATGGAACCTGTCTCGCAAAGTCCTGCACATCTGCAGCCTCAAGACACTGCATTGCGTTTCACCAACCGGCCGGTGCGGATTCAGCAAAGATCAATGAGGCATGTCTCAGAGACGGAGACCATTAGACATCATGTGGCTTTAGTTAATCTAGCTTATTAGTTTGCCGCGGCGTTTTCTCGGGTATGCTTCTTCTTCCTCTCTGTAGTTATCTCTTTTTCTTTTTGCTTTTCTCCTAGTGATGAGGGGGAGTAAAGCTAGAAGGCCGTCTAGGCATGGGCCGTGCCGCTCACACCTTATACCTATTTTCGTAGAGGTGCTTGAATGGAACAGGATATACTCGCGTAGGATATATTGAGTGTGGCTGACAGGGTTCAAAGGACAAACAATCTGATCTGCGATAAGCTCATGCAGGTCTGTGGCATTTGCGTGCATTCTATAAAGTACATGCACAACTTAATAGCCAATCTATTGTGAAGTATCTAAATGTAACCTATTTGTGCCTTGATTACGTAGAGATGTTGAGTTCGGCCGAGAGTGATGTACTGGTTGTCAAATGAGCACTTTCATCTAGGGTAGCCTCAGCGGTCTTGACACTTACTAATATCGGTAAACTGGAAATATAAGGACAACTAGTTTTATAGACCATGGCTTCACGGAAGAGTCATATGTATAATTGCGAAATAGATGGCCTCAACTTTTAGTATGAAATTTGAGTTTTGAGGTATGAGACCGTCTAAGCTCATCACAATGCATCCGACCATTAGTGTAGCCCATAAAACTCCATTTATATTCTTCCAAGTCATAAAGATCAACAAAACCGCCCGACTAAACTAAAACTCCATCTGTGTATAGCATCCCCGTTCTCTTCTTAATCTTCCCATTCCTCATCCAATTGGTCGATCAGTCGGTTCTCGGCATCCCGGTCCTGCTCTCTCCGGCTCGGACTCGAGTTGACTTGTTGGTAGCCACGTCGGGAGGCCACTCGTCGCAGACAGGCTGTGAAGCAGCATAAACAAAGTTCCTATAAAGCGAAAAAGGCAAAGTCCGATCCGTCAGCCCCAAGGTCTTTTCTTTTCCCTTTTCTGCCGAGCCAAAATATGATGTAAAAAAATAACGTCAAGGGGGGGTATAATGAAGAAAAAAAAGGAGAGAAAGAAAGAACTCAAGGAGAGTATCGCTCTGGCTTCGAACCGGAGAGGGGGTGACGCACGCAAATGAAGTTCCAGATGCCTGCCCAGAGGCTGTAGTTGGGGAGCTGACGCCAGCCGCGTGCGTGAGTTACGGTTCGGTTGTAGAAGATGCCGCCGAGAAAGTAGACAAGCACGGCGATGATCACAATCAGACCGAAGATGCTGCCGGGGCCCACGCTTCCGGGCTTATGCGGCTCCGCGTGGGCACATGCGTGGGAGGATCGGACTTCAAAGAAGTAGGCGCATTCGTCCGGGTCCGTGCCGACAAAGGAGACGGTGGCGGAGGTGCTGCCCGGGTCTCTGTCGCAGTGGAACGAGATGGTCGTAGACTTGCGTCTTCGCGTGTCCTTGGATACAGGTTCTTCCTCAGTAGGTTCCTCGGGCTCGGGGACGGGCGTGTAGGCGGTTAAGTCGTCCCTCTCGTCCTCGTTGTATGAATCCTTTTGTGCCGATCGTGCGTAGATGGGTTCCGTCTTGTTAGCGTCGGCGCCGCAGGGGGATCCTCCGGTATATTGAAGAACCAACTTTCGACCGCGGCTCTGCAAGTCCATTGACTCGAAACTAGTTTGGTGTTAGCGGGCGCATTCCCTCCGGCGCAAGACACTGTGTATGTTCAAACCAACCCTATCGAGATGACCTCGCCGCCAACCATATAATATGCGCTCACGTTCTGCCACAGAGGAGGTTCCACGCCAAAGACATTGGTGACTGGCTCTACCACAGGACCGCAGATGTTCAATGTGAAATTCTTGCCATAGTCGTAGCCCTTTGAGAAGTAATCCTTGGTTATGGCGTACTTCTTTGTGTTATCATCGGGCACAACAGCCATATCTGGCCGTAGATCGTAGAAACCGCCCATGCCGGTGTGTGATGTCGCGGTACATGCTGGGACTGGAACCGTAGTTGAGGGCGCCTCAGCGACTTGTGCGCTCACGGCAGCAGCCATGGATAGAACGGACGACAATGCCTGGAATCGCATGATCGTGTATTTGATCGTGTCTCGTCGGGGATCGTAGGAGGGTTATGAAGCTAACAGAGTCGATTGAGATGGAATGGACGTCGCGCTCCAACAGACAGATCTACTGTCCAGAGGTTCGTTGTAGGTTACGATAAGACCTGTCATGAAATGAATGTCGCCAAGAAGAAAAAGGGGTACGATAAAGGACAGTGAGTTGAAGCAGAGTCGGTGAACCAAATAGAAGACAGCACAACACAAACAAAGAGTCCCAACCTAGATTGAAGACAAGTTGGTGATGGAGAATGGAGAGTTGATTCTCCCTGATTACGCGTTGTGGCCCCCCGGTTCAGTTACATCCCAAACCTCAAACTGTCTTTTCCCACAATAACTAAAACCCGCCCTTGCCTTGGTCTGGTCGCTGCTTTATTAGCTCAGGGTCTCCGGTTATAGCGGACGTTTCTGCACAAGGGGCACAAGCTCTGTAGCTGGTGATTGGCTACTCTGATAGAGGACATCTTTTGACTGTCCTGGGGGTACCTGAGATTCGGGGAAAGTGATTGTCCGGACATGACCTTCATTCATTGTCGGAGGGTCTGTCGCCGACGTCCGTGTCTACCTAAAACGAGCAATCCACCCAAGCTCTGATTTGCCAATTTCAATGAGACAGCTGTGCCGAATACGACAGGGTCCAGCGGGTCCCGAAAAAGAATACCAGCTCCTAACCAGGGCCTAGTACGGATACGCGCAGATTAAACTAAAAAGCTGGTGTCATTCCGTCAAGACTCTTTGTGGATTGTCCTCCTGCGCGTTCTGTAAAAGGACTTGAGAAAAGTCGACATTGTCTTTCTCGATTCATGAAACATTAGCTTGGTCGCAACTATTTGCAGACGAAGGACCTCACTTACAGCAGCCTGAAAGGCCCTACCCCTTATCGACTGTCTTACCCAGTTATCCAGTTCCTCAATCCACAACATCCTCAACTATGGCTGTCAAGACAAAACAGCCCCCTTCAGAGGAGCAGCACGGTTATGAGTTCTTCGGCCCGTAGGTTTTCCCCTGAACTCTTAATTCAAGACACGACTAACACAATTGCAGTCCCGGCGCCTTCGTTATCTCGTTCTTCCTGCCCATCCTCGTATACGTCTTCAATTTTGTCTGCAATGATATCTCAGGCTGCCCCGCGCCCTCGCTTCTTCACCCCAAGACATTCTCGCTCGATAACCTAAAACAAGAGGTTGGATGGCCTCGCAATGGAGTTGCTGGCTTGGTTAGCTGGGAGGGAACTGCAGCTGTTGTGGGCTACAACCTGCTGTCCCTGATCCTCTACCGCGTCTTGCCCGCGATCGAGGTTGAGGGCACTGAGTTGCGCTCCGGTGGACGACTCAACTACCGATTCAACAGTTCGTCAACTCCCGAGCATCTCATTAAATTGCGCTAATATCTTTCAGCCTTGTACTCTAGCACCTTCACTCTTGCCGTCCTCGCTGCTGGAACCATTGCTCAGGGCGCCGAATTCCCTGTCTGGACTTTCATGTCGGAGCACTTTATCCAGATCCTTTCCGCCAACATCATCTACTCCTATGTCGTGTCAACTTTTGTCTACGTTCGAAGCTTCAGCGTCAAGCCCGGAAACAAGGAGAACCGCGAGCTCGCTGCTGGAGGCCACTCAGGCAACATGCTGTACGATTGGTTCATTGGTCGCGAACTCAACCCTCGTGTTGAGATTCCTCTAATCGGCGAGGTTGACCTCAAGGAGTTTTTGGAGCTTCGACCCGGAATGATGGGCTGGATCATCATGAACTGCTCTTGGTGCGCTCAGCAGTATCGCAACTACGGTTATGTAACCGACAGCTCCATCCTCATCACCGCTGTTCAGGCTCTCTATGTCTTTGACTCTTGGTGGAACGAGCCCGCAATCTTGACCACGATGGATATCACTACCGATGGCTTCGGCATGATGCTGGCTTTCGGCGATATTGTCTGGGTGCCCTACGTCTATTCGCTGCAGACCCGGTACCTATCGGTCCACCCCGTCTCTCTCGGCCCTGTTGGACTCGCTGCGATGCTGAGTCTCATCGGTCTTGGCTTCTATATCTTCCGCTCAGCTAACAATGAGAAGAACCGCTTCCGCACCAACCCCAACGATCCTAGAATCTCTCACCTCAAGTACATCCAGACAGAGAAGGGTAGCAAGCTGCTCACAACTGGCTGGTGGGGCATTGCTCGACACATCAACTACCTGGGCGACTGGATCCAATCGTGGCCTTACTGCCTCCCTACCGGTCTTGCCGGTTACCAAATTATGAGCGCCGGCGCTAACGTCGAGGGTGCGTACGTGATGAACGATGGTCGTGAGGTCGTCCAGGGCGAGGCTCAGGGATGGGGCATGCTCATCACCTACTTCTACATCGTCTACTTTGGTATTCTTCTCGTCCACCGAGAGCGCCGCGACGATAACAAGTGCCACCGCAAATACGGCAAGGACTGGGAGGAGTACCGCAAGATTGTTCGATCCCGAATCATTCCCGGCATCTACTGATTTAAATGGAGATAAAATTGGAGGTCAGGGAGGAAAGGTCTTGCAATGTCTCGAGGACTTGGCGGTACAACGGTTCGACACGGAGAGAAAAGAGTTGTAGTGGATGAATAATGGCAGTCATTATCGTAAGGATCATATGTGCCATGGAAGGATAAAATCGGATCGACAGCTTACATACCTGCCTAGAAAGGCATTAAGCTACTGCGTAAACCAACTAATTACGAACGACTGCTTATATGCAGTATGCATACCACCCAAAATCATGTACCATTGTGAATTACAGCTACCTGCAGGCCCTCACTTCCAAGTTTGTGAGTGCGCATGTTTGAGTTTCATTACGCAATTACGACTCGACGTCTTCTCACCGACGACAAGACTGGATAAACCGTAGCCATTAGACCATTGCCAAGGGCGTTATAACTGGGTTTTGATGGGACACGGGATCTAGGACCGACACTCCGCGGTCGTTCTTCGGACGCAGACGATCGCTCGATATCCATTCTGGGGTTTAAGAGGGGCCGCGATGCGGGGAAGAGGGTGTGAGTAAGGCTACAGGGGCATCGTGGAGAAGGTCGCGATGGATGCATGTCGATGCTCATTTCATGGCCTCGGTAATTGAGGGTAAGTTTATCGGCTTAGCGATTGAGAAAAACGGCGACTAACTTGTCAGCATAAGAAAAGTTATCATTAAGCACTTAAGAGAGGGAACCTTGGAGTGTTGCCTCTGGTTGCACTAGAGTAAAGCTTAAAGATCCGTGGACAACGACATGCAAATTTAGCTATGTCGATCACGGTTCTCGCTGACCGACCTTGGTAGCCCGAGGCTGTAGTGTAACGTTAGTCTTGGGAATCTCGCTACGTGGTAATTACCGTGCTAGTGCTTGACTGCCAATCTGTGTTAGGCCTCTGCATATCAGATGAGTGCTCTGGTGATCTCAGAGGCCACAAGCTTCTGCTCGTCATGCTTTCGGGAGGCCGGTGATGATCCCTGCCGATAGCTCCAAGCCCATTGCTGCGGAAGAATAAAAAGCCCATGAACCAGAGCAAAACGTCCCTAATCGGCTGTGTTGAGCCGAGGGCGATGTGACGTCAAGACATGCTGGCGGAATACTACCTCTCGGTCCCCAAATTTGATGGTCAGACGAGTTGTTTTTTTCTTCTGTTCAGTCACAGCGACTCGACTTCAACCCATGATCGTGTGTAAAAACCACATCGGCCCTTTTACCCCACGACCAAGGGCCTGTCAATGCCGGGCTCACCACGAATTGTCCAATCCTGAGCTTGTTCGACCCTCCACGAGTGCCTTTACCAACGCTGTGGGGTAGACTCGGGTCCTTCTTTTAATGACGATTTCTGGAGCATCGCCTTTATTTTGCTGGGTAGCCTGGGAAGCAGCTACAGGGTGTCATATTCAGGCTAGGGAGTAGATAAAGACCAGGTAAAGATCACTAAGCTTTATGCCAAAGTTGCCCAAGTTGTTCTGTCGTCTGGTCTAAAGCGGCCGTTGTTATGGTAATCCTGGGCATCCGGGCCACACGGATTATGTGGTCTAGAGTAACTTTGCTGTTGAGGGAAGGGATTTGCAGAGGTTGGTGGAGTGTGTGGTCTGAGACATGGGCCGCTCTAGCACACTTTTAGAGCTTCTGAACTTATATAAAGACACAACGTCTGCTGTGCATTTGACCTGTACGGACTCTGTACTTATACAAAGTCTTCCATCGTCCTTCTCTCGTGGCTTTCTTTTGGAGTCGTGACCGTTAGACTTACACGTGGCTTGCATCGTGTATCATCTACGTTGGCCGTTTGTCCAAGATATCCCATGTTAGTGCCCTCCTTCCCATGCGCGTTTCTCATTGTTCAATGTCAGACTGACCAAACCTTGTTGTAGTCAAACGAGCATAGGTTATAGATCGTCTGGAGACAACCGCCGCGATGAAGACAAATTGGCTCTCTACAGCCCTCATCATAGGCGCTGCCGGCAGTGATGTCGCAGGTGCAATCGAGGTCCCGGGCCCTCTAGCAGGCGTTAAGGTGAGCAATTCTCGGCTTTAGCTAGCATCTCTTGCATTTTCTCCAAAAAGTATCATTTCAGCCCTCAGGCGTTTTTCTTGTTATACTCCCCCGGGAATTGCATCACCGGGGCATTATAAAGCATTGGTCCCTCGTGTCTTTCTTCACCCTCCTCACAGGATGCTCTTTTCACTCCTTAAAGCGCTTCTACTGGCCATTACAGTCGTTAATACTAACTCTTCACAGCTCGTGACGAGGGACACACTCGCTCATTCCCCCCCTGAGTATCCCTCACCATGGGCGGATCCCTCTGCTGTCGGCTGGGAGGATGCCTATGCTAAGGCCAAGGACTTCGTTTCTCAGTTGACTCTACTGGAGAAGGTCAATTTGACCACTGGTGTTGGGTAAGTCACTCACCGCGAAGAGAACGCGTTCTTCTTAGCTAACTCTCTCCAGATGGCAAGGTGAGCGTTGTGTGGGAAACGTGGGGTCCGTCCCTCGTCTTGGCCTGCGAAGTCTCTGCATGCAGGATGGTCCACTTGGCATTCGTATGACCGACTACAACAGCGCTTTCCCCGTTGGTACCACAGCTGGCGCCTCCTGGAGCAAGGCTCTCTGGTATGAGAGAGGACTTCTCATGGGCACTGAGTTCAAAGAGAAGGGCATCGACGTTGCTCTTGGTCCTGCTACCGGTCCCCTCGGACGCGTTGCTGCTGGTGGACGAAACTGGGAAGGTTTCAGTGTCGACCCTTACATGGCTGGACATGCCATGGCTGAGACTGTCAAGGGTATCCAAGATGGTGGTACCGTTGCTTGTGCAAAGCATTACATCGGCAACGAGCAAGGTATGTCGCGTCTATTATCACAATGAGCTGCACTAACCATCATCCAGAGCATTTCCGCCAGAGAGGCGAAGTGCAGTCCCGAAAGTACAACATTTCAGAGTCCATCTCGTCCAACATTGACGACAAGACTCTACATGAGGTCTATGCTTGGCCTTTTGCAGATGCTGTTCGTGCTGGTGTTGGCTCCGTCATGTGTTCCTACAACCAGGTCAACAACTCTTACGCCTGCCAGAACTCCCGCCTCCTCAATGGAATCCTCAAGGGTGAGATGGGTTTCCAGGGATTCATCATGAGTGATTGGCAGGCTCAGCACGCCGGCGCTGCTTCTGCCGTTGCTGGACTCGACATGACCATGCCTGGAGACACCGAGTTCAACACTGGATTCAGCTTCTGGGGTGGAAACCTGACCCTCGCTGTCGTCAACGGAACGGTCCCTGCTTGGCGTATTGACGACATGGCTCTCCGAATCATGTCTGCCTTCTTCAAGGTCGGCAAGACTGTTGAGGACCTTCCTGACATCAACTTCTCCTCCTGGACACGAGACACCTTCGGCTTCCTTCAAACCTACGCCCAGGAGAACCTTGAGAAGGTCAACCACGGAGTGAACGTCATGCACGACCACAAGAAGCACATTCGCGAGGCAGGTGCCAAGGGATCCGTTTTGCTCAAGAACACTGGATCTCTCCCTCTCAACAAGCCCAAGTTCCTTGCTGTTATCGGCGAGGATGCTGGACCCAACCCTGCTGGACCTAACGGTTGTGCTGATCGTGGATGTGATAATGGCACCCTCGCCATGTCCTGGGGTTCAGGAACTGCTCAGTTCCCCTACCTCATCACTCCCGACCAAGGAATCCAAGCCCAGGCTGCCGTCGACGGTTCTCGCTACGAGAGCATCTTGAACAACAACCAGTGGGACCAGACACGCGCCCTCGTCAGCCAGCCCAACGTGACAGCCATTGTTTTCGCCAATGCCAACGCCGGTGAAGGCTTCATTGAGGTTGACGGCAACTTTGGCGACCGCAAGAACCTCACTCTGTGGAAGCAGGGAGACGAGCTCATCAAGAACGTTTCCTCCATCTGCCCCAACACCATCGTCGTCCTCCACACAGTTGGCCCCGTCTTGCTGTCTGAGTACGAGAACAACCCCAACATCACTGCGATCGTCTGGGCAGGTGTCCCTGGCCAAGAGTCCGGTAATGCCATCGCCGATATCCTCTACGGAAAGACTAGCCCCGGTCGATCTCCCTTCACCTGGGGACGTACTCGCAAGAGCTACGGCACCGAGGTTCTCTACGAAGCCAACAACGGCGAGGGGGCTCCTCAAGACGACTTTTCCGAGGGTGTCTTCATTGACTATCGCCACTTCGACAGAAAGTCACCTAGCACCGACGGCAAGCGAGCTATTAACGATACCGCTGCCCCTCTTTACGAGTTCGGTTTCGGTCTGTCTTGGACTACATTTGAGTACTCCGATCTCAACATCCAATCCATCAGCAACGCCACCTACCAGCCCCCTGCCGGAGAAACTATTCCTGCACCTACCTTCGGCAACTTCAGCACTGACTTGAACGACTACATCTTCCCCAAGGGTGTAAGATACATCTACAAGTTCATCTACCCTTACCTCAACACCTCTTCATCGGCCGAGGCCGCGTCTAACGATCCCGCTGGTTTCGGTGCTACTGCCGAAGAGTTCCTACCACCCAACGCAGTCAACGGCTCCGCCCAGCCTCGCCTGCCTGCATCAGGTGCTCCTGGCGGCAACCCTCAGCTATGGGATGTCCTCTACACCGTCACTGCGACCATCACCAACACTGGAAACGCTACCTCCGATGAGGTTCCTCAGCTTTACGTCGGCCTCGGTGGCGAGGACGAGCCCGTCCGCGTTCTACGTGGATTTGAGCGCCTCGAGAACATCGCCCCTGGCCAGAGTGTCATCTTCAATGCCCCGATCACTCGTCGTGATCTGAGCAACTGGGACGTTGACGCCCAGAACTGGGTGATCACTGATCACCCCAAGATGGTGTATGTTGGAAGCAGTTCCCGAAACTTGCCGCTCAGCGCCAAGTTGTAGGGTGAAGCTATTTTGAGATTGAAGGCTTGGGGGGGGGTCGGTTTTATGCCTGTAACGTCAATGATACTTTAATTACTTTTACGAAGTATGACAATACTATTGTATTTATTTATCTGGTGCCTTCTGAGATGTGCTGAGTTTATGCTAAAGTCGCCCAACCCTTTCTAGTTTCTAGTCTAAAGCGGCCACTTATCATGATGGCCCGAGGACCTGTATGAGCTTCTTCATTGTTGACTTTGAACTTCTTTTGTTTCTATCTCTGAGCTTCAGTGGGAATGTTTCCTGATGGAAGGATCCCCGCTGCGTCAGGAGCCTAAAACCAGTTCGCTGAAGAGTCACATGTTACTAAGCCTCATAGGTAGATGTGCTCGAGAATGGACTAAACGGCCAAGTTGTAGACTAATGCGCTTTTCGGCATCACGGGAATTTGAAGTACTAGGGGGGATTATGCTTAGAGGTAGCAGGTTCGAAAATCAAATGTTCATGGTATTGAAATGGCAGTCGTAATCAGCCATTTGCTGATGGAGGAGTACACAAGAGGATTCATACGCCTCCATGACTTAGGACTATCTAAGGTGTTGGAGACTTTTTGGAGAGCAAGCATCAGCCTGAGAGGCAGCGCGGCTCCAGGTGTTTGGGACAGGTCTGCGTAGGCGAAGGCTAGATGGTAGAGAGGGCACTCGAGGGCAACGCTCGAAGTAGAACCATCTTTATCCCATGGTTTCCATATCATCATCAAGGCCTTCATATTTGGTAGTTTGAAGGCAAAATGATTTGCCCCATCTAAGGTGGTATTTCAATGTATTGTAGGATGTAGTGATGTATAACTAGCGATCAGTCGGAGGACCTGGAGACTCGGTCGTGAGATCAAGGTCGTGCGTATCATGCTGTCTCTGACCCAGAGTCTGGTTTGAAACGACGCAAATAGAGGGCCTGGAGCATGTCGGCTGAGCAATCATGGGGGTGCTTCTGTATTAAAGAATTCAAGTTAGGTAAGGGTCCTGTTACAGGGGACGGGTCGAGGACATACATGGGGTAAGAAAGAAGCAGATAACCTCATTGCTTATTCGACTAATGTTGCCACTCGCTCATTGGAAACAATTTGTGCCAGAATTAGGATAGTTAGTCGAGGAGTCTATGATCTGGAAGGGAGTGGCTAATCAGTCAACATCCATCAAAGAGTGCCATAACCATGCTAGAGAGAAGTGGCTCGGATGAGTGAAATATAAGTTCAGGAGAAGAAAAGGGATAAAACGGGCCAGACGTAGCACGGGTGGGTGATCTACGACCTCTGAAATGCATAAGCCTGAATAGTCCACTTACTTACCGTGATTGCTGGTTGGTCTCGTATGAAGCGTGGAGGCAAAAGTAACTTGGGACTCACGGGTATTAGACTCGTCATGAGATGGAAGTGATGTAATGGCCAGGCACATTGTGAAACCAGTTTCTCCGCTCCTGGATATTGGACCAAGATACATCTTTCTTGCTGATTTATGGGTTGATGTCACGACATTAATGCTACACGTGGATGCATCGAGCATTCGTGACTATGCATCCGTCGATTAGAACCCGTCACCTGTAAGATCGAATCAGGCATGGATAAGTTGCTTCTGAGTCAAGGCTTCTCTTGGATCTTAACAGTGATACTCCTTTGCCATGTACAGGATGTTATACAAGGTGGCCACAGTTTGGGCATACCTTTCCTTTTGGCTTCGGAGGGAGGGGCTTCACAGTAAAAACAACCCTCCCTTTCCTTATTTCATACCCAACAATTGCCCGATCGGGACCAGTTTCCTTCTTTTTCATCTCCTTAGCTTTCGGTTGATTTGGCTTGGCATACGGCATCCCCATAAAGAGCAGTTTCTCGCCGAGGTTGCTCGCACGGGTATGGTTGGCTGGAAGGAAGTAATAAGGTACGTACATCTGGATTGCTAGGGCCTGTATCCGAGACTAAAAGCATTAGTGAGGTGTTCTTGGCCTGGATATGTGTTTCTCACTTCGACTGCATGGAGTTAGGCAGAACACCTAGTAAAAGGAGATGACATACTTCGGTAACTTGGAAGGGCTGGTGTGCTCAAGAATTGTTTTTCTGATCGTTGCTTCGAGATGATGCTCTGGACAGACGTCAGAGTCCTGAAAGACATCACGCGATCAGAATCTGGAATTGAAGGGTAATAAGTTGATACTGAGTGAGTATCGACATGTCAGGGAGGACACGGTCAAAGGCTGACACACCTGACACGGCACGTTGGTCCCTAGGCCTTTGCTTCTCTCTATATGTCGTCAATAACGATAAGGTTCCAGATCTTGTCAGCAAACTGATTGACAAAGGGTCTGAGATAGATTTGATCGAATTTTCAGGACCATGAGTTTACGACCTTCTGCTTATTTCGCTCATTTTTATCGTGAGACTTGGAACACTCCAGCTTTCACACATCTGAGTATGTTCCTGTTCGTAAATGTGGATGTGGCATCAGGAATTCAAATCGACAGCTGGTGACTGGAAACTCGGTCAGACGCAGCGAGTGATGAGACTCAGTCAAGTACAGCAACTCTTAGCGAGGGAAGCACACCAACGTCCTTGTGATACCTTTGTGCATGTATGTATCCACTGCGTCCAAATTGATATGCAAACATACCAACTGCCGATGTATTGGGAAATGGAGTGGTATGATAATCGGTCCGACCGTAATAGTAGTGCTGAACAATTGGTCAGCCGCCGTCATAGGCATGTTTGATGCCCCAAAGATACACAATCGCTTGCGGACAAGATTGTGTGGTCGGATTCCTCGACTGTTCCGACTTCCCGATCGATCCACAACATTGGGCTCTCGGAGAGTTTGTTATACGAACTCTCGATCTGGTAAAGCTTGCGAAAGGGTGATGGAAGCACAATGTGTAAGGTTTAAGGTCATATTTAAATGCAAGCCTCTCCTTCTCTCATGGGCTCAGAGACAGGCCACGGCGGATCCGGTTGTTGTCAATCGAAGTTGAGTCATTGTCGAGAAACAGTCGCAGCCCAGGTGAGCAGAATCTCTATCATGTTTTGTTTTGATTTTGTGTATGACTGACGTATAGTGGAAGCAGCTTTTGCGAAAGCTGAAATCGGCGATCCTGGGGGCTCAAAGATCGGATTGCCCGCAGGTGAGGAGTACATGTCGTTGCTTGCTCGGCTGGTGACTTGACCTTGTACCCTTGCTGAATCTGGGCGAATCAGAGCATATCATCTGGTCTGTGGTGATGGTTCGCTTGGTGGTTCGCCAGATCGACTCTCCGATGCCGGAGGACTGTGTCTTGATCGCATCTTGATCTCTCTGCTCCCTTTGTCCTTGGTATCGATGCGTCAATCAGAGTTCATCGACGAGAAATGCATCCTGAAGCAGTCCAGCTTGCGACTGGGCAGTACGGCGAGAGGGTACGCGCATTCGGATCTGGTACTGCAGCGGACCCTACTGAGCAGTCCAATGTCAGCATCCATCACTCTCCAGGAACGCGGCAGGTCTATCTCCTCAATCGCCCACCATGATGACTAGCCACCTTAAAGAAGGAGTTAGCGAGAGGAATATCCGATGGCGTGGACAACGCTGTTATGGCTAGTTGAAAATCGAAAGTATGACCGTTCGTCTACGTGTTTGCCGTGTGGCGGTACAAACGCAAGTATAGGTGGGCTCCCATATTTTTGTGCAAGAAGCAATATAACAAAAGAGATCAGATGATGGAATGACCAGTATTCTTTTGGCGTAATCGTCATTTTTGTTGATATACGAATTTGCGAGTCGACATGGCAAAGGTAGAAGAAAGAGAACGGCTGCCTGCATGGAAATTGCGTGAGCCAGTGGGTGGCTACTACCACAGAGGGGCTTTGGCTTGGTAGATTGCACCTGCCTAGGTAGAGAAATATCAATTTGTCCCTGAACTCTCCCCTTTTTCGTGCCTGTGACCAGTGACAAGTTCCTGTTGGCGGACAACAACACTACATCCGTTCATCACTACACAGTTACTCTTGAGATCCACGATCCCAAACTACAATCAGCGCTTCAGAAATCAACTTTTCTCTTTGCCCCATCCATCCGGGTATTACTGCTTCCCTTTGACCAATCGCGCCTTTCAGTTGTTGGCCACAAGCTGGTCATCGAATAGTAGAGTCTCTGTTACGAGGGAGCATGAGTTTGGGTGAATTCCCCGGGACTGCTACCTACCAAGACCAAACATCACCTTGTCTTTTTGGAATTTCAAGTGAGTCCCATCAAGTATCACCCTGGACTAGTCGCAACCGAAGTTGATATGAAGAGAAACAGTATCATCCAAGATGCAATACAGAGCAGCTGCTGCCTATTAGCCCATATGCCTTCGCGCAACCTCCCCATTAGAAGCGTGCTGCCGAATGCACTATACCAGGTGGTTCTGCTTCCACCGTGAGTCACAAATAATTGATGTTTTTAGGCTTCCTGTTGAGTCTCACAACTTAATCCATGGGTCGTCATACCAGCACCAGCTTTGTCATCCAGGACACAAACTGGGTACGAATGACTGAGGCGGCTGAAAGCCGGACCTTGACATCGTTGCCTTTTTCCTACCTGATAGAGGCCAAGATATCATTGGGCACCAACGAAGCAGTATCCGAAGATGTCAACGCTCAGGACTTGTCAGGAATTAGGAATGGCAAAGGACGTGAGTTTCAACCTCTTTCGGTTGTAGAATCACAGTAGGCAAAGTTTCCTCCATGGTTCGCCAACGATACTATTGAAACTCGATGGAAGCAGACACGTTTGGGCCGTTTGTCATTCCGGCTTTGACAAGAAATCCGCATACAATCTGAAGAGGTTCCCTTCTCTGATCAAACATCAATCTACGCGAGTCTCTTCAGGCTCGAACCTCACTATCCGGGGCTTGCCCTCCCATTAGTTTTGAGCGGCGTCGAGATTGGACAGTCAGCTTGATAGGCAGTATGTCCATTTCCATGGAAGGCTAAAAGTCACAGAACTTTCATGCCGACGTGTAACAAACGCACGTCTCGCCAAATATCTTTGGAACTATAAACCTACATCCGAGTGTAACAATTGTCATACAGAAGCCTTTTGCGACTGCCTCATATCTACACCCGAAAATTCCTGATTCTCCCGTTTCGCCTTGTCGAAGTCTGAGGTATAAAAGGGCCTTCCTCCTGCTTCTCGGCTAGTCCTGCTCACTCACAATTCTCGAATAAGTTCAGACACTTTTATACTCTGGCTCATCTCAGATTATTGGTGTTTTTCACGAAGGCGGTGTCTTTCTGAGCAATCTAACTCCGCAGCACATCGAAGATTTCCATCATAGCCTGGAAGTCTACCATAACCAACCAAACTGTTCCCAGACTTTTCATCATGGGTTCTCAGAAGAAAGGTCGTGGTCAGATCAAGCATAGTAACGCCAAGTGTCCGTTACCGGGGTGTAGTAAAGACAGAGGGAATTTCACGAGCTCAAACGAACCTGCAATATTCTGTAAAGATCGTGAGTACGTCACAACAACGTTTCAGATCGTCGACCTGACCTCTTCCAGATACTTGCTATGCCGGATCAAAGTGCAAATCTATGACCGATAAAAAACACAAGTTTTGCTACACACGTGAGTACATCTTTGAGATCGCTTCGAGCCATCTGACCGGTCTAGACTCCAGGTGTGCCGCATTCGGATGCAACGCTCAAGTAGAGGAATTCGAGGGAGATTCCTTCAAGTACTCCGACTTTGGGACTTATGAATGGCTGTGTCCACATCGTAAGTATACCGCATCCAATCACATCCTCAGTAACTCAGATGCTAACTTCGTCTAGACTCGTGCCAGATGAAAACCAAACATGGACAGTGCTACCAGATTCGTCGCGACTTCAAGACGCAATACTGCGCTGAGCACTCCAAAGAGACCAGATGTTCCCTTCCAGACTGTTTCTGGGATCGAACCTCGGCGTCAAATGTGTGCGAGCATCACAAGTGTCTGGAGCCCGACTGTCACCGTCAAACATACCTAGGCGCGGATGTGAGAAAATGCCATCGCCATCAGCCCTGTACCGCGCCAGGGTGTACTACGTTCGTTGGTGTGGACAAGGACAGGAGGCCACACAAATTCTGCACCAATCACGCTCTTTGCAAGAATCCAGGAGGATGTGATACCATCATTCATCCGGATTATAAATACTGTGAGAAGCATAAGTGTGCGCAGCCTGCTTGCACACACCTTCGAGACTTCCAATCTGTTCCGTATTCCGAATGGTGTAGCAAACGTACGTACTCAAGCTCGCTTATCCGGAATGGCAGACTGACCCGCGTTCAGATAGATGTTCTGTAGCAGGGTGCATCGAGCGTGCTCTGAGCCTACATGACCACCGCTTCCAGAATTGCTCCCGACATACCTGTCAACAAAGAAACTGTTCCGAAATGGCCAATGAGGCGGTCTTCGGCTCGTTGTTTTGCCCGGCTCACACCTGTATCAACGGAGGTTGTCGCCAGGAGGCGAAGGTTCCGGGCGAATATTGTAGGGAAGAGGCATGCACCAAAGAAGGATGTGGCAAAGTCCGAGACACCCGCAGTCATCTTTGCGTCTATCATCGCGATGAAGACGCTCGCCCCTACGTTCTATCGGAACCGTCATATTTGGGTATGAGCCGCCCGATCAGCAAAGCGGATAGCTTTGGGCACAGACGCAGATCAAGCGGATATATTCCTGCCGACTACGACATGTACTACTCGCACTCAGAGGATTCTCGACGACCAGTCATAAGACCGCAGATGTATCGTCGATATGACTTGATGGACGACGAATTTCACCGCCGTATTTTGAGACAGACGCAACGAAGGTAAGATGTTGTCGGGGACCAGGACTAGCAATATGGACAGTTTATTCAACATAAATGGTATCGAGGTATTATCCCGACCCAACAAAAAGTTATCGGAAGCTTAAGCTAGACGGCACAGACACCTGGTGTCTGAGAGCTGGAGACTTACTAGCCTAATAAGGGTCAGACTTTGTATGAATGTCTGTGTGAACGGCACTGCTACGTTTCACAAAAGCACATCGAGTAGATTTAGATTATACTTATAAATAAGCTTACATTAATGCACGCGTTCTTCATGATCCCTGTTAATGTCTCAAGCGGGCTTACCGAGGGTGACACAGTCTGACTTCTTGAAAAGGAAAAAAGAGGAGTATTCGGAAGGCCCTTCGATGTCTGTCCCAAGTAATTTCTTGTTCAGTATTGAAGCACATGTACTTCTGTCTTTACTACAACCGCCTTTAATATCGTACTGTTTTCGATATATCAAACGAACATCCACCGTCACTCTTGGTAAGCCAAGCTACACGCCTACACATGATTTGTATTAGTAATGAACGAACTGGAACCTATATTCTATAGATTAACTTACGTAATAGTCAACATGTTCCTAATTGATCTTGCCAACTCCCGTCTTATTGCCCTCAGCAGTATTGATGATAGCCTCGGGCAACTTTGGTTTCTTATCAATTTGCTCAGCCACCTCATCGAATCCAGGAGGTGTATATTTGATGGAGCGTAATCGGTTATGAACTATAATCTGATGTTCGAGGCTAAGTCTTTCGTAGTTCTTCGGGATGGATTTTCCGGCGTGTAGGATCTGCTCCTTGCTGTTGTGCACAAGCTTCGAATAGCGGGAGTATCGAGCAACGGCGTGAAGCCGGGAAAGGCGGGTTCTTGGAATTAGAAGTAACAGACTGGCTGCCATTTTATGTTGCTTTTGATGTAGTGAGGTGATTTATTGGTGATGAATTTTCAAGATCGCGAGGTGATACTAGAGACGATGTAAGTAATGGTAGATCCTTGATGGATGGGGTATCTAGGTATTTATGCTTCTCTGAAATCGTTGGGAAGTATTTTATACACATAAAGTCAGTATTTATGTATTGAAGTTTATTAAAGAGCAGAATATATCCACTCTGCAACTGAGTTTGCTGGAGGTTATCACCGTACTGGCCAATACGTTTGCCAGAAAGGTCAGACTTGACTTTTGCATCTACACATAACTAGCACATGACTACTCACTCAAGTAATATAGCTGGTCACACGTGGAACGTGGACAAAACTTATTTGAACGGGGCAATATTCATGTGCCACGTTGGCGCTTCTCAAAGATTAATACAAAGTCACTAGGAACAAATGCACGTTGATTTGATGTTTTCAGTCATATTCTTATTTAGGCTACCTATGACGACCTCGAATTCGCGCACAACCGAAATCCTGTTTTGTGAAAATTTCCGTGGAATCGGCAGTGAATAGAGACAAAAGTACAATGGAAAAAGGAAAACTTACCTGCCCCATCTTTCATTGTTAGTACATCTTGTTTGCGTGATTAGGATCGTTAGTCATCACGACCATTCCCGTGCGGTCGAGAGGCTTCAATCCTGTCCTGTCTCTGCTGCAGCCATCGCTCGGAACAATGCCACTTGATGTTGAGCGAAGCATGATGCAAAGCCAAAGCAATCTTGACTTCCAACCCAGTGTCGGGGTTACGAAACACCGGTCTGAGTATTACCAACATTCGAAGACAGTACCGAACAAGGTGAGAGATCTCGCGCCAGTTGGTCTTGTCAGGGTTAGGCTTGTGGTAGGAGAACCTGCCAGGGTCCCGGGCCATGAGCCTGATAACCAAGGAAACGTACTCCAGATCGGGGACCATGGGGCAGTTGTATGGCTGGCGGGAATACCAATCTTGCCAGAGCTCATCCACGGCTTCTACGGCTGGAGGATATATGTTCAGGATGAAGTGTAGAGGCAAATTGGAAGAAATGTGCCTGTAGAACCAGGGGTTGCCCTCGGAATTGCGGATGAAGAACATGATGACTGCTTCGTGGGGGCGGTGAGAAGAGATTTCACGGTATACTATTAAAAGGGTACACAAGTATGCTGTGAGTGGAGGCTAACAACCTGATCATTTCTCGCCAATATATAACATCAATCCAGTGTGTTCACAACAAAGCATGTTCAACCTCTGATGCAGTACATTAATAATGTCCGTCGAGATTGTTCGGAACCTGCGACTGGCAAACTGTGTCTGTGACCAAGTTATCTTGAAAATCGACAATACTCAGAAATCAATGAGAAAAGAGGCGAAAAGTAATTCTTGTTACTTGTTCAGTAGAGCTATGTCTTCAACAAGAGAACAATGAGTTGATCAACACATTGTTCTTCCAGATGAGCTTACCCTATACAGCTCTCCTTACTGGCAAAAAACACTTGAACCAGGGTTTATTACTGACGGCTTGGACTACATGGCACACTGAATTCTCTATTATGTTAGGATAGTTTTAGAGTAATTTTATATCACAGTTACGTTGATGTTCGTGTACTCGAATTGAAACACTGAAAGTAGTTTCAGTCAGCATACGTGTGGCAAAGACGCCGAATGAGAGTATGTTCATTTTACTGTTGGTATGCATAGGCTATTCAACCCCTATCAGAACAAAATGTATCACAGCGGAATGATAATTTATTTCTACTCAGTTGTATGACGACATTCATGACGACCCAGTGTCAACTGATGCTCATACGTTTACAGCAAATAATCATCCCAGGCAAGGTCCCGAGCATCTGGCTAAGCCGGCGACATAAGTGGGCCAGTCCGGGCAGTCTCCGATCCGGGTGTTGGTGGGGAGCGAACAAGTTTCGCATGCGCCAAGATGACAGAGCCAAGAAATAGCAATTAATGCTATACATAATAAACAGAATTGTTAGCCGTCTGGGTACGGGGTTTGTATGGATATGGAAGCTCTTAAGCTCTTGGTTAAGATGTTTCGGATGTTGTGCCAACGTCACATCCTCAGTATCGCGGGCAAATCTGAGACAGATCTAGAAACAGACGTGAAAAAAAAAGTCAACGAGACAATGTCGATATCGAGTGAGTTTGTAGATGCCAAATTGCCAAATGGTGTTGGTTTGATTCAATATTAGTTGCGTAGAATGGGCGTATTTAGCTTGGTCAATTCACAAGTCACGGCCAATATTTAACTAGTGTTAATGTTATACCGCGCGCTTAAGAGCATATCTCAATTGGCCCCTGGTTGCAGATGTTCCAACCAACGAGACGCATCCGCGACCGGGTCGTCTTGGCCCCGACCTGTCTGAATCGTCGTCCCAGCGCTGTTATTGGTCACTTGGTGCAGCCCCTGCTTTGTCCCATGCATCAAAACCTGTGAGAGTGAGACCTTCTACATCTTTAGTCGGCGCCATTCGCTCTCAGAGAACGAGTCTATTATTCCCCATTCTCTTCTTTTTCCTCGCTGGCGAGTGGTTTTAATCTTTGTTCATCAAAGTCTTACAGATATTTTAATTTGGCTTCGTTCGTTATCTGCAACCTCGCCGATACAAAACACTCACTGCAAAACACCCACTATCTACACCAATACTTGCATACACACGCAGATACCACTTACAACAACAACAACCCGCAATGGGTGCCAATCTCTCCTCTACATTCGTCCCCGATCTTTCGGGTGTCGTTCTCAGTCCCCAAGATCGCGATGCAGACATTCACCTCGCCGTCTTCTGGGCAGCGTCTCTATACGCGTGCGCCATGGTCTTCAGCACATGCGCCCTGATCGACCGATGGAAGGGTCCATACGACCGCATCAGAACAACCGGCGGCTCAGTCCTAGGTGCCTTGTTATTATCGACGGCCTGGCCTGTGGTCATGGCATACCTGCTGTTCTCGCCAACCGATTACGAGTAAAGAAGGAAATTGTTCTGTCAATGTTTGTTGGGAAGCGATGTCATTTGGAAATGGGAACCGTTATGGGCGGCACGGCGCATTTAAGGATAGTGGTGGATATGGCATTACGATCAGACCTGGAGTTTGAATGCATACCACGACGATATACCATCTAATACAAATATCTACTATGTCTTTGATCCTTTACAAAGCTCCATGTCTCGTGGATGGTCTGTATTCCCAGACTCAACAAGCCATAATGTTCACCTGTGTGTCGCGCTTCTAACCAACAAGGGTATTTCTTCGGCTTCTGTCTGATCGCGCATCCTTTCTTCCGATGATTGTCTCAAGCGCCTGCGTCAGAGCTTTGGCGTCGTATCGTCCACCTCTTCCATTCTCGTCTTTTGGACCATATAGTCGTGTCGCATCAACACCCAACAGTCCAAATTTCTGTTTGTCTACCTTGGGTGAGGTAGGGCCTTCTATGTAAATGACGTGCGTCACGTAGTGACTGTATTCGTCCTCAGTCGGTTTTGGTAAACCCCTCGAATCAGCGAGGGCATTGGCTATGGCCCCGACAAAGTCAAGACCTGTGAAAGGCGCTGTCGATGGACCAGTCTCGCGGTCGGTGGTACCATTCAGGATGAGAATCTTGTTCCGGACCTGTGGATTTGTGATGGCATCCCCTACACCGCGGAGCACTAGACTGGGGATTAATGATGTAAATAGGGAACCTATGCTGTAGACTATGCTATTAACTGATCGAAGAGCGTCGAGAACTCTTGGATTGGCAGGCATCTTAATCTCCTCGCCGTACGGGTTGATGTACCAAAGTCGCGAGATCCTTGCGGGGAGGTCCTCTTCTTGATCCTTGGAGAAGGCGATCGCCGGCCGGCGCAATGCAGGCAATGTTCCTGGCAAGTTGGCGTCCTCTACGTGGTGATGATCATGATCCCATGGTTCATGTCGCGATACCGATGGGCTGTGCACCCCGGCTGAAGCCCCCGGGACAGCCGCCGTTGGGGCGCTGGGATGAGAAATGTCATTCTGGCCTGTGATTATGGTCCCATCCTCAAGACCTGCGGCAATGTGACTCGCAAAGTTGGTGTTTAGGGCCGGAAGGACTGCTATTCTGTCCGGCACAGAACAGATGGAGCTCAACAGGTAGATGGCAGCCTCGAAGCTACCGGTGAAAAGCCGTGCTCCTGTGAGGAAGAGGTTTCCAATGCTGGCTCCAGAATAGTCAAAGCGGCTGCTGGGCTTCATGCGCTTTACGACTTCAAGATTGAAGCTATTGAGGTACGACCGGATGAGTTCCCGCTTTGGTGACGAGATGTCGTTCCAGAGCGGGTGCGTAGCTTCCAGAATCTCAAACCATTCTGATCTGGCCTCAGCGTAGGCTTTGGGTAAGCGATGGTTGAAAAAGTGCTTGATGGCTACAGTCTCTGGGCTCCCGTCGTCGGGGATGAGACGCACAAGTCTCGACCTCACATCACCAATACCTGTGATGCTAGCTTTAGCTTCTGGGTGACATATGGTGTGGATTGGGCCACGTGGAATGAGAGTAAAGACTGACCAGGTCCACCAAAGACACGAATGATCTCACTACTGCTACCGCCGTTATCAGAAATGGGGATAACGTAGCTCAGGGAGCACTGATTCGCTTCTCGAACGCTCTCGAAGACGTCGACGAGGTTGTTAGCGGCGCTACCTCCCGAGAAGACAACGATGCCTGTCGTTGTCGTCGGAGGCGCCGCTGAGTTGGGGCTGGGAGTTATGGGGCGCCGAGGGGTCGTGGATCCACTGGAGCTTGGGAGCTGTAGGCCAAGGGAGCTGGCCATGGTCTGGGAGATCGGATGTATTATGTGATTGCTTTTGTCTGGAAGGTTTTTGGATATTGGGGATCGGAAACCAATCTAGAGTTTGATGACATTGACAGGTGGGTGACATTAGCGGGGCAGTACCCATGTCTAGGCCCCATTATTGAAAGTTACAGCACATGCTAATGGTGCATTCCAGTGACAGTTACAACCAGAAGTAATTGAATTGAACTTGAACTGAATTGACAGTGATGCTTTCGTGATGTCAAGTCTACTGGCACTCACAATTGTAATCGTGCTTCTTTTGCTTATGCTCATGCAGCTCATGCATGAACCGCACGAGCCATTGGAACAGTGTGACACAACCACCAGTAACAATACTGTCAACACCGTAAACAGCATCACCAAGAAAACACTCTAGAACAAACCATTTCTACCCAAAACGGCCGAGCAACCGGCGGCTCTTCATCTTCGACCGGAAGGCATTGACAATCTCGGATCCGCGTGGAGCCCCTCTAGTGGAGTCCCTATCAATCGCCTTTGACCGACCAGGAAAAAAAAAAAGAGAGAAAAAGCGTGGATCTCGGACTTCTTAGTCCAACGCCCGTCATTGGCTTCCGTTACTCCGGCAGTTCAAGCTCTCGCCACCCTCTCCGTGACTATCACGGTTCACTACAACGTTTATCGATCTGGGGATCCACTGGTTGTTCTGTGGTTACGTCAGTTTGGCACCTTTCTCCCAAGGACATGTCGAGATGCATTGCTTCCCCACGGACGCGTTTCTTACAAATCGCATGCACAGACGTTGTTCCTTACAAATCTGTATCTTTCTAGTATTAGTCTATAGTTGAAGATTTTATCTGCTTGAATATATAAAGACTTGGTCGAAGTGTCACCAATACACATCCATCATCACTCATCATCACTCTACTACAACACTCACCTACAAAACACCACAACCTTACAATACCTTCATAATGTCTCAATCTATTCCCAAGACCGTCAAGCAGTGGTCCATTCCTTCTCGTGATGCTAAGGACTTTAGCGGTCTGAAGTTCAGCGAGGAGTCCGTCCCTGAGGTCGGCGACGGCCAATGTCTCGTCAAGAGTAAGTCCGGACACATACAGACACTACTTGATCAGACATAGCTAACTCTTCCACAGTCCAGGGTGCTTCCCTCAACTACCGTGATCTTATCCTCCCTCTCGGAAAGTACCCCTTCCCCGCAAAGGACGGTGTCGTCCCCGGCTCCGATGGCGCCGGTACCGTCATCGCCGTCGGCAAGAACGTCACCCGCTTCCAGCCCGGCGACAAGGTCGTCACCCTCTTCAATCAGAGCCACATCGGCGGCTCTCTCGACCAGCTCAGCATCCAGACCGGCCTCGGCGGTGTCACCGATGGAACCTTCCGCTCCGTCGGTGCCTTTGACGAGCAAGGTCTTGTCCCCATGCCCTCCAACCTCGAGTTCCACGAGGCTGCCACTCTCACCTGCGCCGGTCTCACTGCCTGGAACGGCCTCTACGGCCTCGAGGGCAAGAAGCTCCTGCCCGGCCAGTGGGTTCTCACCCAGGGTACCGGCGGTGTGAGCATCTTCGCTGTCCAGTTCGCCAAGGCTGCTGGCGCAAAGGTCATTGCTACCACCAGCTCCAGCGAGAAGGCTAAGCTTCTCGAGAAGCTCGGCGCCGACCACATCATCAACTACCGCGAGACTCCCGAGTGGGGAGCCAAGGCCAAGGAGCTCACCGGCGGCGCTGGTGTCGACCACATCGTCGAGGTTGCTGGCCCTTCGTCCATGAAGCAGTCCCTCAACGCCATCAAGATCGACGGAGTTATCTCCATCATCGGCTTCGTCGGTGGCACCGGCCAGAACGACCCCGGCTTCCTTGACTGCCTTTCTAACCTTTGCACCGTTCGAGGTCTCCTCGTCGGCAACAGGGCTCAGATGGAGGACATGTGCCGTGCTGTCGAGTCCATGCCTGAGAAGCTCCGTCCCATTGTCGACCCCAAGGTCTTCAGCCTCGAGCAGCTCCGCGAGGCTTACGAGTACCAGTGGTCTGGCAAGCACCAGGGCAAGGTCTGTGTCAAGATCGAATAAGCGATGAATTATGAAAAGATAGCGCCAGGTTTCAGCTAGAGTCTTTCGCTGAGGTCTATAGCTTTTACGTATAATAATAGATACCACATTTTTTGCACATCATTCTTGGTCAACTGGTCCATGTAATATCTATCCAAGCAATATTGTTTTATAAATTGTATATAACATCTAGTATAGGAAATGACATTGCAGTAAGCAATCACCAAATTACATCGTCAGACAAAGCACCCGGACTTAACATGCTATGAAACTACCCATCCTCCATTCATACTCAATGGATGCCAGAACCATAATCCAGACCAGCAACCTCTACCGTTCCATCGCGACAAAGGAAACCGCATCGTTCGTTAAATAACGAACGCTGCGAAGCCCGCCAAAACACCACAGAACAAGCTGTATCGGTTGGAAGATCCGGCATTGACGATGACCGTGCTGGGCGTGGGGACAGGGACGGGTGTTCCAGGGGATGGCACGATAGGAGCAACCGCAGATGGCAGAACAGGAGGAACAGGCGAGGAAGCGACGGGAACGATAACAGCAGTGGTTGATCCTTCAACAACGGGCGACTGTGTGGATGCCGTGTTCGGTTGCTGGACAACAGTAGTGGTATCTCCGCCGGCAAGAGTCACAGTGTCGGTCGAGCCGCGTGTAGTACCGCCTCCATCGCCGTTGCAGACGCTTCCGTTGGGACAGCAGCCGTACTGCTGGTTGGTGCCGACTTCGCAGTAGGCGGAGGGAGGACATCCGCCGGCTTGGCTGGGACAGCAGGTCCAGTCCATCTGGATGCAGCCGGTGCCGCAATCCTTGAGCTTCTGCTCGGAGCAGGGCACTTCGACGACTTGCTGGCGCGCCACGAGGATGGGGAAGCTGGGCGAGTATTGCACTTGGGCGAGGGCCACGGAGGCCGAGAGGGTGATGAGAAGGAACTTGTTCATATTGTCGTTTTTTTTTATTGTTTTGAATCGTGGTTAAATGTTCAGAGTATCGAAGCGAGTGTCGAAGAGTTGTAGCGAATGAAAAACAATGTCTTGGTTATAAACTGAAGCTGTGTATGTATGTATGAGACTGTATGTGATGATGAGAAGACAAGAGACATACCAAGACTCGGGTTTATATGCTTCGTTACAAGCCCCCGTCAAGACCTTTACTCATTTCTACCCATGCCCATCTCTTGGCCTCGTGCCGCGTGCAGCATCAAGGCATCGGCTTTGGGTTAAAACGCCAGAAACATTCCAGCCACGATGCGTACACTCCACCACCCGCAAGCATCACTTCCCCCCAAAAATTCCAATTGCTAGCCTCGATTCAGCGATCGTGGCGCTGTCTCATCTATTTTTAAGCGATCGGATCTGGGAGTTGCTGCAGAGATGAGAAATGGTACCTTTTTTCGCTCCCACGTTTTATTGATGCGCGCGGCGTTTTAATCTCGACACTTTTTTCACTGCCATCTCCGGACGCCTCGTAAGATGATAGTCAGGGCGAATTACCAGATTTCGTACTTGATTATATCCGTTTGAGCGGCTGCTTTCGGTAGCGCTGGGACAACAGCCTTGTTTCTAGGGTGCTCGATCTTGATGTTCAAAGATTGTCGGATGGTGAAGAATATGAATCAATCGTATGTCTCGCGAAGAGATTGGTCCAGTTGAAGTGAAGTCTCTGGTGTCATCGTTTAGATGGGCCTGGTGACAAACACTGATATCCCAAAAGGTTTGGTCTTGGTCAGTAGCACTCATACTTGTAAGTTGAAATTGCCTTGTCTGGTTGTGTTTCTATACATTCCCGCTACCTTGGTAGTCTTTGTGGTAGCAAACACTCAAGCGCGTCAAAGTTGGAAACAAGCTTCTTATCTTTAGATATCAATTGGACGCTGTTTGTTCTAGAATCACTCCTTCTGATTTCCCCAGGCTTCCTTCAGAAAAGCCCTGACACTGATAGGTTTGATATCAGGAAACACGTCATTCAAGGTCCTACTCTCATCCAAGTTAAAAGCACCTTCTTCGCACCACAAGCCATAGGCAGACATCATCTTCTGAAGAATGACCTTGGGCGCTCGAGAATACATCGGGACATGTCCTGGCAACTCTGTCAACTCTCCCTTCTGCATCTTCTCGACACTGTCATAAGTCACACTGAACTTGTCACCTGCGGAGTAATCAGCTTCACATATTCCGTATTGTAGATGGGGTTCTTACCAGTGACATCTTCAGCAATCTTTACAAATTCGTTAAAGGTAACTTTATCGCCAATGATGAACGTTGACTGCTCCCACTTGTCCAAGTCGAGAAAAGCAGACACAAACCGAGCCACATCTCGGCTGTAGGTGTATACAACAGGGACATCTCCCGAGCCAGGGATAGCTGCGGTACGGTGTGCAATATCGATAAAGGTAGCCGTGGTGTGCATGTAGGATTTTGTGGCGGATGAACCCCAGAAATCAAGAAAGAAGCCATGATGAACCGACGTCCACTCGAGGTTTGTCTTTCGCAATTCCTCTTGGGCGCGGAGCTTGTTGTTGGCAGAGTTTGCACGAGAAGCGTGTCTGTCAATTTCTGGTCAGCTTATTGCTCCACGTACTGATATAATGATGACATAGAAATCAAAAGCTTACTCTTCTGTATGAGGAAGACCCCAGTCACTTGCGATGAACCGTTTCGTCGGCTCAGCAGCTTCCGCAGCGCGAATCATGCCGATTTCTGGAGGCGTGGGTCCATTTGTTCCGATTGTTGAAATAACGGTGTGCACATTATGCTTTTCAAAGAGTTGAGTGAGACCGTCGACATCTGAGGAGTCAACTGCAATAATGGGTGCGCCTAGTTGTTCTTCAAGTGACTTATTCTCCTAGGCCCTGTTAGTTAATCGTTTAGGATAATCTGGACTTAAAGTACTTACCTGTCGGCTTAGGACAATGACTTGATGCTTTCCAGCTGCAACGATGGCTTCGACGATGGAGCGGCCAACATTACCTGTGCCACCTGCAACTGCAACAGTAACCATGATATTTGATGAAGTTTCACTTGAGGTTTTGTATGATATGCTATTGATAATCGATGTATTTCTTCGAATTCTAAATTATATATCCAACTCGTCCTTTATATGCCTCAAAACACATATCCCTATCCTGTCTATGCATTTCCAATCGATGCACATGCAGCTTACCTACGGACATAGGCTTTTGCGAATTTTCCGTCTATTGTCAGCATTCGCTTATTTTTCGTATTACTCCTCTTACCAATTGACCAGGTCTCATACCCGCGCTCCTGCAAGGGTGTGGCTCAGTCGTGGCTCCAAGGTTTAAATCCGATTCGGCGTTAACATAGAACTTTGGTTGAACCCAGAAATGGCGCATGAAAAGCCCAAAGTCCATTAGAGCCGAAGGATTTCGCACTAAAGTTCCCTCTACATACGCTTTGGGTAAGGTTGTTGTTGATGCTAATGCTTGCTCAAATTCCAGTGCTTGTCTTACCACGTCAAGATCCAAACCTAAGATCGGATGAGGTTCCAGAGCTTGTCGATCTAGATCTGATCGACATTCAGGTGAGCTACTGAGATCAATTTTTGGTATTCAAGCCAGGAACATGAAATGCCGTTGACTTTCTGCCCCTGGGCGCTATCCGTCACTTGTCGCTTTGTGGACATGATAAATCCATCAGAAGATCTTCATGTCTAAACTCTTGTATGTCATGATATCAAAGCTCCAAATGAATGTAGTTATGATATGTTTATCATTGTAAGATGTAGGGTAGTCTTCAAATGGTTGATCTTGCGGTGATGGAATGTGTGATTCACCAGGTCAATTGCAGTCAGCCGCCTAAACAAGCTTGAAATTGTCTCAGATAATCGGGCCGTGGCAGGCTTTATACTTATCCGATATCAACAGCGGCATCGTGAAACTCAAAATATAGCAAAATTTGGTTCCCGCCCCTATGGTTCACGATTTGAGAGCGATTGCAATGGTGGCAGACTCAAGTCGAGGCCCTGGTACCTGGAAGTAAGTACTGGTAAGTTCAATGCTTCTCTATCTGGCTGTCGATTGTTACAAAAGCTTTCCAGACCTCTTTTTAGTCTAATCTGCATATCTAGCTTGTTTGTTTGTTGATAAAAAAGATATCTCCGGACTTGTCGTAAGCACATCGGAGCATTCTCTCCGGCCCTGAGATGCACAGCAAACATCTGCCTGATAGACTGTAACCAACAAACAGTTTGTTGTCGATAATTTGACTCTGTTTATTTGTTTATACCAATTATTTACCTCTTGACCTCTCTCTGGACCTGCTGATTGTATATACACAATCAATAGCCATCAGCCTTAAAGTCACATAGCCCTAGCCTGCACCATCTTTAAATGAATAATTGTTCCCCATTTGTACTGTTTCACGCTTTCGTCGCATTTACTTTCCATTTACTGTTGACAGGATCATAGATTTTGATGAAATGGCTTTGTCCAGGCGGTGAGCCATTTTGATTACTCCCACATGACGACAACTTGTCGTCGACAACATATCGACACCTGCAAGTCGGGGTTTCTCCAACAGTTTCTAATACATCGAGTTCTATTGGATCTCAACCAGCTGTCAAGTCTTGAATACTTGTAAAACATGCAAGGCATCACTATGGCGTACATCGCGGTCATCGATATATGCATATGGTCCGCGATCATGGGTATAATCACGGTTTAGGTGTCAATGGCGCGGAGCTACCTCCGAACATGGCCAGCAGGTAGCCCAATTCAGCTTCAAGACTACACTGCATGTGAAGTCTATCGTGTACTATAAGGTGCTATATTTGCCCATCTTATGTCTTGTCTAACTTCCTTTCTCACAGTGAAGCTAACTAACAACAAAGCACTATCATGTCTCTCAACTCCAACCAACTCGACCCTCGCCAACACCCTCTGTTGGCCATCGGCAACGCTATCGGAGCTGAGACCCAAGGAGAACGGCGAAGTCCACGTGTGAGCCATTTCCAAGGCGCAAACGAAGGGCCGGCCGATGTGATTGCCAAGGTTTCTGGTGCCAAGGCCGGAGGGAAGAGAGTAGATGACGGCCCTTACTTTACCAACAACGAAGGCATTCCGTTCCCTGATCCGTTAGTACTGAAATTCCCACAAGTCTTCACATACTAACGTCTGTTTAGATCTCATAGTAAGACTGTTGGAGGACTTCCTCTGGTCAGCGATACGTTCCTGTTGCAGTAAGTCTGCGTCCTCGTTGTGTAATTTCAAATTCTGACTTTGATATAGGAAACAGCAGCATTTCAATAGGTCCAAGAACCTTGAACGTGAGCATATCTTCACTTCATAAATATCGCTACATGAACTTACATCTTCAGGCATGGTTCATCCTTGTGGCTCTGGTGCTTTTGGATATTTCGAGTGCACTCAGGATGTCACTGAACTCACTGTAAGCTTTACATGTATACGGCCTGAACTTATCAGCGGTCGTTAACATCAATCCAGAAAGCCAACTTCTTGTCAACTGTTGGAGAAAAGACACCTGCCTTTGTCAGATTTTCCACAGTGACTCTTGGAAGAGAATTTCCTGATGAGGCTCGAAACCCTCGTGGCTTCGCCATCAAGCTTTACACCATGGAGGGAAACTATGACATCGTTGGTCTTAACTTTGTATGTTTTTTCTTGTCTCTCTAACTATCTTGAGCTAACCTCCAAGCCTGTTTTCTTCTGTCGTGATCCCATTCAGGGACCAGATGTCATTCGATCCCAGTATCGTAACCCGGTCAACTTTCTGCTGGACCATGATGCCCTCTTCGATCTACTCGCCAACACACCAGAGGCTAACCACGCTGGACTCATGTTCTTCAGTGACCATGGAACTCCCCAAGGATGGCGCTTCAACCATGGCTATGGCTGCCACACGTTCAAATGGGTCAACGCAAATGGAGAGTTCGTCTACATCAAGTATCACTTCATTGCGAAGCATGGCCAGAAGCAGTTCACCGACAGTGAGGCTATGCAAATGTGTGGCGAGGATCCTGATTACTCCAAGAGAGATCTCTGGGAGGCCATCGAGAAGGGTGAGGAGATCGAGTGGACCGCTCATGTCCAAGTCATGGATCCCAGACAAGCTGATCCCGATACTCTTGGATTCGATCCTTTTGATGTGACCAAGGTCTGGCCACGATCTCAGTTCCCCATGAAGGAGTTCGGACGTCTGGTCCTTAACAAGAACCCCGAAAACTTCCACCGAGATGTAGAGCAAGCTGCCTTCTCGCCAGGTAGCATGGTTCCCGGCGTTGAAGACTCGCCTGATCCTCTTCTTCAGTTCCGCATGTTCTTTTACCGCGACGCTCAGTACCACCGCATCGGAGTCAACCTGCACCAGATCCCCGTCAACTGTCCATTTATGGCCAAATCATATGCCTCACTCAACTTCGACGGCCCGATGCGTGTTGACGCCAACCATGCGGGAAACAAGCAATACGCTCCCAACAGCTTCGCTCACAAGTTCAGGCCCGATGTGGCTGAGGCTCCGTACCAGGTCAACGACAACATCGTCAGCAGGTCGAGTCACTATTGGCATGAGGGCAAGAAGAACGACTACGATCAGGCTAAAGATCTGTGGACGAGAGTTATGAGCGAGCAGGAGAAGAAGAATACTTGCTACAACACAGCCAAGGGTCTTCGTCGGGTTAAGTTCCCCGATATTCAGGTGAGTACATACATGAACAGTACCTGTATAGAATTGACTGACATATTTACAGAGCAAGTACCTGGCGCAGGTGTACAACATCTCGGAGGACTATGCGCAAGGAATTTACGATCTTCTAGATCAGCCCCAGTTCGAGTTCTCCAAGGTCAAGGAGCTTGCTGAGACGGCGCACGAGTGGTACAAGGAGCCCAAGTTCAGGCCTGGTCCTGGATCAAAGCTGACAGGATATCCTCCCGATGCACCAGTGTATCAAGCATAATGGCACATGATTAATGTATTCAGTTACGTATTTAATGATCATTTACTCTGGCCAAAAGCTGTGCTATTTAGTGTGTTGGTGCAATTATAAAATTGCCATTGCGATCACGTCGATTCACTGGCGCTATGTGTTTCTCTACTCTAACAATTCTATCCTCACCATTGTCCATCGCGGGGTGCTTTGTATCGAGACTCGTGAAAGGTGTCTATGACGTGTACAAACCCATGCAATATGCGGAATCCTGGGCCGAAATGGAGTTAAGCGGAGATGGAGATACGATATACAGAATTGAAGAATTGACATGTCGCTAATAAACGCGAGGCGCGAACAAGGAACTCTTACTACTATCTAGAGATATAATTCGGGCGGAGCGAAGGATTTGAGCGGGTCAACAACAGGCCATTCAGCTCACTAGCCTCGACTCCTACGAACTCAAATTGTTCGCTATAAGAGCATATACACGCTGCATCACCACTCCTGTGTCTATCTCTGATTATTCCCAGCCTGTTCAGTTTGTCAACACCCCCAAATCATTTACTATGGCGACAGACGAGCAGATCAAAGCAACCCTCAAAGCCGTTGTCGATGATTTCCGGGGATGGCCTCTCGCACCAATCATGCACTTCCCAGACGAAGAGGGTCTTGAGTTTGAAGACATCTACTTCCCCTCAGACGACGGCGTTCCTCTAGAAGGTTGGTTCATCCCCTGCAAAGGCTCCAACAAGATCATCATCGCCAACCATCCTCACTGGTTCAACCGCGCTGGGATCCCCTCTCACCTCGAGCCCTGGAGCCAGCTCATGCCCGGAAATGACTTTGAGGTCAATTTTATTCCCGACTACAAGATCCTTCATGACGCTGGGTACAACGTCCTAGCTTACGATCTTCGCAACCATGGACTCAGTGGGAAGGGAAACCAGGGCTTGTTTGGCTTCTTTGAGTGGCGCGATGTTCTTGGCTCGCTGAAATACGTGCGAGGTCGTCCTGATACCAAGGACATGACTATTGGACTTTTTAGTCGATGCGCTGGCGCCAACGCATCACTCTCCGCCATGAGACATCGTCCCGATGCCTTCAAAGGCGTTCGGTGCATGGTTGCACCTCAGCCCATATCAGCAGGATCCTCCATCGGGGTGTTGCTGAAGAACATGGGTGCTCCAGAATCGTACATGGAGGAAGCTGACCGGCAAGTCTTTATGAAGACCAGCTTTCATATAAACCAATTGTCGCCTCCGACTGACGCAAAGCACGTCAACGTGCCGACTTTCTTGTATCAAGTCCGCGATGACCCTTGCACAACCCCCAACGATGTTCAGTCGGTATACGACAACATACCCATTGAGGAAAAGAAGTTGAAGTGGATTGAGGGAACACAGAAACGTTGGGATGGCTACACGTACTTCCAGAAGGAGCCTGCTCAGTTCTTAGAGTGGTATGCCAAGTTCATGAACTAGGCCGCGGCAGCTGTCATTGTCGAATTATCTACAGCAAGCGTGTTGGATTATCCAAGTATATCATTACATCATAAATGAAAAGGGTATCATATGTAGTCTGTCCAACCGCCTCTTCAAACAGTAAAATTCTCCTTTTGCACCTTATGTGTCGAGTCCGCATCGCTCATCACATCACGGTCGTCAGTCTCGGACCGTCTGGTGTGCTTGACGACAACTTCTGTCATGGTTGTCTTTTGAATGCCCCCTTCAATTATGTTCACTAACGCGATGTCGTCCACGCCCCCTTCGACAATTGTTCTGTTGCCCCCCATGAACATAGCCGATGGGAACTTGCTCCTCAGCGATCGGTGTGAGCCCCTCTTCTTCTGGAAGCTGCGAGACTTGGAGTCCTCGGGATTGCTACCGCTGTTACCAGCTTTGACGACCTTAATGATGAGGTCGGCCATGTTCATTTCGATGTGGAGTTTGACGAGGTAGGCGAGAGGGTGGAACTGAACGTAGCTGTGATGGGTTAGCAACGGCAAGCATTAGCAGATTGGGAAAACTCACACGATGTCGCTGGGGAGAGACATCATTCCAATGAGAATTATCTGAGCTAGGATTAGTTTATGCAAATACAGTCCAGATACCTGGGCAAAAACCTACATCCATACTTATCGAGACAGATATCATGGCCAAGTTGAAGTGAAACAATCGCGTGTACTTGGTAAGACCGTTCGCAATAAGCCTCGATCGCACGAGGTGAATAAAATACAGGTTGAGTCCTGCGTCGATAAGGAGAAAGAGGACCTTTTCGATTCTGTCCCACACTTTGTTGATGCTAACCCAGGTGTCGTTGACCTGGAGTCTAGCTGGGATCCAAATTGTAAAGACGCTGATGTTGATGCAGAAGATGAGAACGAATGACCATATTTTAAGTAGCTTGGCAGTGCGTCGATTGACCATGAGAATGGCAATTCGGTTGATGATGATCTGGATAAGAGCTTGAATCTGGATACACCAAAGGAAAACTGCGAGTTGTTAGTCGCCGTACCCAGACTATCCTCAACATCAATTGGCAAGGTCAACATACTGAGAACAAAAAAGACCGGAAACCCGCCGGGGATGTAATTTCGTAGATACAGCCAGGTAATAGCGCTCATAAGACAACTGCTCGTCCACTCGAGCCATAACAAGATAACATAGTGGCTCATCTTGTGTACCCTTTGCCACGACTTGATCGACTGTCGCAAACCCTTGGAGAAAGTAAACATGGCGATACCAAGCGAAAAGCCCCAGGCTATACTCGCAATGTTCATATCATTTTCCCCCGCGTGAACCTCTTGGAATTTGGGGCCCTTCCATAAATCGGCCATGTTGAAGAGAGTCTGCTGCGAAGGCAGGTGAAGCAAAAGGAACGAAATTAGACAAAAGAAATGGATCAAGACTGAATATCGAGAAAAGGAAGCAAAAGAGAGATAATGACGAAAAACAGATTGAAACCTTTGGAAGATGGGAAGAATGCCTACATATTCGACACGACGCATCGACGCTAGGAGGCCGCGATCTGGCGGATCCTCCAGCGGCTGGTGATCATATATTCGAGGGTGTAAAGCACAGATGAAGAGCCCATTCTCTAGCAGCTATCCGTATTTCCGGCCGGATCGTGGTTGGCTGTGAGCCGCGAAATACCGTGAGATCCTCGAGGTTGCGTATCAGCCAACCACGGGCGTTCCGAAATTTCTCTATAAATTATTTTACAGTCACGTCCTATTCCAACAGCAGTACCACTTGCAATGATTATATACTGCTCATACCTTGCATGAGTAAACAGTAGGACGCGCATGTTAATGGTTGTAAACACTGAAAGAAAGAGGCTGCAGAATCGTGACATCAGCGTTCAAGCAAGGGTCTAGAATTAGCATTACAGCCCTATAAATACGAAACGCCCGACAGTGTTCCGAAAAACGTTGAGGGAAAAATAGTCTGTCTCCAATTGCACCACGGATCAAGAAGTGACACTTGCTGAGCACGAGTCAGATACAGATCCCTGTGGGCCTGCCGCTTATTACAGACGTATCCTTGCTTTGCAACCAAGGAAATACGTAGGGAGGGACTATAATCTGGAGACCACCGCCTTGAACTTTTACATTGTTGCAGGTTAAATGCCAGGTGGTGTTACTCGCGGGGTAGAGAAGGAGATGATGAATTGCATACAACGAGAGGCTGCCTCTTGATAGAGCAGACCAAAAGATGTCTACCATTTTCTAATAACGTTATATCATGACGTACATGAAGTGCTCAGGACGATAGATCACGGTCCAAGACAATTGCAGTGTGATAAATCATTCAAAGTCGATCAATTTTGTACAAGTTGTAATTAACTATTAAGTTACATAATAGCCATTTCTTGCGCGTGAAACATTTTTCAGCGTGTTTTAGACGCTATTCCTAAAGGTCCGTCCACAAGGCTGCCCTACCGCCTCATCCGCTTTCAAATTGGGAGGGACATTCTTTGCGAAATAAAAGAAACTACACGAGTCAAGTTGGGATCTTAGAAAGGACTCTCAAACCAGCAAGTCTGTGGGGGTTTCTTTGTCGTCGATTGTCTGATGCGATACGACAGACGTTTGACAGGCTTGGCCTTGCCCCCGACTTCACCAAGCATGACTCTGATTGCTACTGACTAAGATGTTGTTGCAATATTTGTTAAAGCGACTACCCGTTTCTAAGCACGACTTATAAAACAATCTACTACTGTATTGGTAGTGGATTGTGGTTTTAATATGGTTACGGTGTCTAAGCATGCATTGCGTGAATAGAGGTTGTTGTTCGTTATGGTTCAGTGTATGTATCAACTGTGTTTGGTGCTTCACAATAAGTATTACCTGACAAGTTATATCAAGAAATCAAACATATCTAGCATTAAACAATAAATACACGTCTTTGCATCAAACGAAAGTACCTGCATTAGCATCAGTCATGACGCTGCTACTCCGCCCCCGCATCCTTTGAAGGTCATCGCAATACAACCCAAGTTTATCACTGTGCTAAGCCACCATCCATAACCATAAATCGAAATCCCACCCTTGGAATTCACATCGCACTTATCAGCAACTATGCAACGCCATCATGAAGAAAAGATCTCGTGCCTGCGAAGCCTGCCAGGCTCTCAAGATCAAGTGCGAACTCTCCACCGACGAATCCATCTGTGAACGATGTGCGCGCTTCTCCATCACTTGCGTCCCCGCAGCGAGGAAGTGGCAGAGGGATAGGATCGTGGAATTGGAGGAGCAGGTGAAGAATCTACAGGAAAAGCTGGATGGTGCTTCGACACTGGGTGTGTCAACGTATGCGACTTCTACGAGAGCGACTTCGGTGTTTTCTGCAGAGGGCACTTGGTCTGGAGTAGGCGCTTTACCATCAGACCTCAACTTTTTGGATGCCCATCTTGATTACGAGTCACAACTTCGATGTTTGGAGGTTTGCTCAAAGACTGTTGGGCAGTTCTGGGCTCTTGTTCCTCCGGTCGACAGCAGTTCGGCAAGGTCGTGGCTGGACTCTATCCGGGCAGAAGCACCTATTAAGCTCATGGCCATGATCGCTTGTACCATGGCACCAGCAGATGCAGATATTGATCCTCAGACTCAAGAAGATATACGAGTAAAGACGCTTGAGATACTCGGTAAGGTGGCAGTTGGTCTGAAGCCCCCATCGTTGGATCTAGTTCAAGCCGCGTTGATAGTCGGGCTCTGGATCAGACCTTCTCTCGCCATGAGCCACGGCAATCCGTTACAGCTTGTGTCCCTGGCGCATACTCTCGGCGTGGAACTAGGCCTGGGCGGTGCCATCATGCCCTCTTCAGCTCCAGCATGGTTCTTTCGCATCCACGGACCTCTCACGTTGGAGATGCAGAAGATTTGGCTAGTTTCATGGGCCACTTCGACAATGGCTGCCCTTACACTGAGGAGAGCACATTCGTTCGATTGGGGGTTGTCGCATTACGAAGCACTACACGTATTGGAGTCGAGCAATTCAGAACCTTTGTTCTTGGAGCTGCTTCACACGATCAGACTCCACGGTCAAGTCGCCAGCGCCCTTGATCTTTGCAGCAGCCATTCCTTCCACGACATCAACTCCAATTTCGCAGCGGCAACTAGGTCTCAGATCTACAAAGATCTCAACGCACTGAGCAGCAGACCGCTTGCGCACGATCTCCAACTTCGCTTCTGGCAAATGCAAGTTGCCATCCTTGTCAATGAGCCAGTCCTGCATACAGCCACGAACAAGATACTCTTTGGATCCCCGTATCTCTCTGAGAGAATCGGCGTCAATGACTTTGCTTGTCCTCCACTTGTGACCGAGACCACCGCGATAGCACTGCGCTCGCTTGTAGAAGCGTGCCATCTAGCCATCGACGTCGTTGTCGAGATGGAGCCCAGCGCGATACTTGGCCAGCCGTCTCTATGCTTCGGCCCGGCGGTGAGCTACACGCTTTCCATTCTGGTCAAGGTGTTTGTGGCAGTGTCTGCGCCAGGAAACACCTACAGCCAGATCCTGACGCGCGATACTCTGCGTATCAGGGATGCGATTAAGAAACTCATATCGGTTAAGGAAGCTCTACTCAAGCTTGATCCGCACTTGGGAAACTGGAACACGAGGATCATAGGGTCCGTCGAATGGCTGGGCGTCTGGTTGGATGACTACGAGAATATCATACAGCGCTATGAGACGAATCTAGAAAGGGAAGCAGCCGAACAAGAAATCGGAGTGCTCAGCCCCAATGGACACTTCTAAATCATACCTTGTCTTAGTAATATGCTATCGACTCATATTTTCCCCCGTTTTGTTGTGCAGCATTTGTGTAAAGCCGAAACGGTCCAGAAGCTGTTAAGGACTGAGAGGATCACTAAGATTTACAAAACCGCTACCTATGACGTACACGACTCTGTCTGACATGCCCCAGAACCAGTATAGGGCTCTGTAAATTACAAAGTCGATTAAGGCTGTGCTAGCAATTAAGCTTGTTGCTTATGATTTTCCCCAGGGTCTTTTATGGGTACGGTTAATTTTCCCCGAGGAATTCTGTGGTAGCATGAATGACATGCGAAGTTCACTATGCGAAACCCTGGCTTTTGGACATCAACATCACATTGAAGGAGCACGATGCTGACAGATATTCACAGTCGATGATGCTTTGACTCGAACATGTCTTTTTTCTTTGCTATGGAGCTTGATCGGGGGGGCTGTCTGGCATCGTCACAGGCTTCATGGTGGAAGAAGCTGTGTATAAAGCGAGAAGGGAGTCTCAGTGTAAAGTCTCATCATCACTCAGCAGCTTCGCCATAATCTCACAGCTTCTTAATCACTTCGCAGCTTCATACTCAATACCCAACAAAAACTCACAAATATGAAGTTCCTCAACCTCGCTGCTCTCGCAACCGCCGTCGCTGCTCAGAGCGATCTAGCCAGCATCCTCTCTTCCCAGGAAGACCTCTCGACGCTGGCCGAGCTCCTCTCTCTTGTGCCAGACATCGCCGAGACTCTTGCCTCGGCCAGCAACATCACCATCTTTGCTCCCACGAACAAAGCCTTTGCCTCTGTTCCCCGAGACATTCCCGAGGGCGAGGCTATTGAGCAGCGCAACGACACCATCGCCATCGGCGCTCTTCTGTCCAACCACGTCTTCAAGGGCTACTATCCCGCCAAAGTCGCTTCTGATATTCCCGTCTTTGTGCAGTCTCTTCTCGACTCTAGCTTTGTCAACTATCGCCAGCCCTTTGGTAACTTCACTGGTGGTCAGTATAATGGAATTGTGAAGAATGGCGATGATGTTATTGTCGTCTCTGGCGAGGAGACTCTCTCCAAGGTGACCGAGGCAGTAAGTTTGACCACCATCTAGATGTCTCGATGCATACTAACCATGTCCAGGATATCAAAGTCGGCGACTCTGTCATTATCCACAAGGTCGACACGCCTCTTAGCTTCGGTCCCCCTCTCCAGCTGTTCACTCGTCGCGACAATCTTCTCAACTTCAACGCCGCTGTGAACGCTGCTGACCTGCCCTATAACTTTGGCAACATCGGCGCCGACTCGTCCGACCTTCTCAATATCTCCGATTTCACCGTCTTCATCCCCAACGACCCTGCGTTCGAAGCCATTGGTTCCGTTCTTGAGGGTGCTGATCTCAAGACCCTGCAGGAGGTTCTGAAGTACCACATTGTTGACGACGTTCTCTTCTCTACCAATCTGGCCAACGTCAGCGTTCCTAGTATTCAGGGCGCCGACTTGACCTTTACCGTCGCTGAGGATGGAAGTGCTTGGGTGAACGGTGCCAAGATCCTTTTCACCAATGTTCTACTCTTCAACGGTGTTGCTCACATCATCGATACGTGAGTCACGTCATCTCATCGCCCTTTCAATCAATACTGATCAAGATAGTGTCCTCAACCCCGCCGATGACCCCTTTGACCGCGCCGACTTGGAGCCTGCTGCTGATGCCACCGACCGCCTGGCTTTCCCCGACGCTACAACCGTCTCCAAGCTCCCCTTCTCCGTCATCAGCTACGCCACCGAGAGTGAAACCTACACCACCCCCGAGCTTCTCAAGACCTGGAAGGCCGTCGATGTCTCTGCCCTTGCTACTGCTACCGCCGATGCCACCTCTGCTGACGGGGCTGCCGCAACACCCACCGCTGCTGCTGGAGCCACCCCTGTCACCGATAGTGCCAGCTCCAAGGTTATTGCTGGAGGAGCTAGCCTGATTGCTGTTCTTATCGCTGCCATGATGGTTTAATATGTTCCTGTTTGTTTGGGTGTACTCTTCGTCTTAATCCTATAGATACAGGTCTTTTGAGGCCCAGAACTCCCCCGGTCTGGCTAGATTAGCGCTTAATTTTCCATTACTTTCTCTCGTGAATATGCTCTCTCTGAATGTGATTGATACCGAGTAGTCGTCTACCTTGTTGGGTAATCAGGCACGGAGCAGATGCCGGGCATCTCGGAATGCCGAGGGGCCGGAAGTGGGTCTTCAGTTCCGTTTGTATGTGGGTCGCCAGATATCGGAGGTCTTTAAACAATTGATTTGTCAGGTTATGTTTCGGAGACCGAAGTGAACTACTGTACTTAGGCATGTAACGACTTTCTATCGTCATGGAAAGAGCCGGCAGCGACTTGACCTGCTGCCGAATATCTCGCGCGTTCCACACAAGTGCATTCATTGCCATGAGAGCGCCTGTGAAAGCATCATCGACTTGGGGTGCCACAGCCCGTCGCCTAACCAGTTTGTTCCTCTTTGTATTTGTCTGCTACTGGAGTGCTGAGTGGTTTTCAGATCACCGCGGTGCCTTTTCTCAACTGTCTTTGTCAAGCAGGTTGACCTCTGTCCCAACAAGAATTTACCAGCATTACGTGTCTGGGAGAAACTCATTCAGCTCGTCTGGTTGGAAGTCACAAGAGCAAGCCGCTCTCGTCAATATGGATTCCGAAATCAGGAATCTGGAAACGCTCAAGGAGCACCTCACTCATGAGAAGCTCGACGCTCTGCGGGATTTTTGGTTTGAACATTTGCCACCTGATGTTAATCGTGTGATTGTTGCGCCGGAGTATCAGAAGAGGTGGTTCACTTCTGACAAGCAATTTGACGATGTTTGCGTGTAAGTTCTATCCGATATCCAATCGAATAGTTACTGACAGATCTCAGTAATCAATTCGGTCCTGTACTAGAAGCCATTCTTGAATCAAGAATCACATCAGCGCAAGAGCTCTTATCAGTCGCCCAGCCCCGAAGCTCCCTAGACTGGTTGAGTTTAATCCTTCTTCTTGACCAGATTCCACGGAACTCATACCGCGGTGATAAATCAACCATCTGTTTTACTTACTTTGACCCTCTTGCCGCGCAAGTCTCCCTCCTAGCTATTGCGCAAGGCATTCCGGACAGAGCGCCAGAGATCCGCTGGGTCTTCTCCCACCGTAACTGGTTCTACATGCCTCTGATGCACTCGGAGGACTTGAATGCGCACAAAGAGGCTGTTTCTGCGTTTGAACGGATGAACCAGGATATCCTGGGCCTGCTGGAGGGAACTGGCGGCGCGGATGATTACGAGAAGAAGGCGCGAGAAGTTGTGCAGGCAGACCCTGAGACAGCAAAGTCAGTTGGAGAGATGGGCAAGGTGTTTGAGGAGAAGCATCGAGTGATTATAGAGAAGTTCGGACGGTATCCTCACAGGAACAGGGCGTTGGGGCGAGAGATGAGGCCGGAAGAGACGGAGTTTCTTGAGAATGGAGGTGACACGTTTGGGGGCTGAGGTTCAACAGATTACGCTGGTACTGATGATGTATTCGCATTTGGCAATTGAATAATTGATCGACATGAACGATAATCAATGTCACAGACTAGTTACATCAAAGCGTATCAGGCGTATTCTCGTACACGAATACGTCTGAATGACAAGACACGCCAGCTGCCGAGGCCGTTTTGTCCAAGCCAATAGGAAGTCGTGGATGTCGAGACACTCGACGAGTGTGGCAGCCTTCAAGTGCCGATCGGCCACTAAAGCGTGGCGCCGTCCCTCCACTTTCTCAGGGGACTTAGGGTTCTGACAGCCTAATTGCCAAAACGGGCAGTCCTGGATATTGCTGCTTCCGCCCGGATACAAAGTGATCCGATTTTTTGATCATCGTTTTGTTTTGTTTTGTTTTGTTTACTTGGACAAAATAGCACCACTTTTTTTTTTTTAACTTTTCTTTTCGCTTCAGTCTTTACAACTTCGGAACAACATATATAACCAAACGGCCGTCCCAAGTTGAGAAAATGGTTACTACTAGAGCTAGTTCCCGCGGTGCCAGCGTTGGTCCCGAATCTGAATCTTCAGTCTTCGAATTTACTTCTATCCCCGCGACACCTTCAAGACGCAAACGCACTATCAAGACATCCTCAGCTTCTACCGGCAGCGCCAAGAAACGTCGCATATCGGTCGATATGTCTCAGACATGGTATCACGCTCCCTCGTCGCCAATCCTCTTCTGGCTGGCCATCTCACTGCCCCTCGTGGCATGGGACATAGGCTATGTGTTTGGCCGACCTCACACCATGCCAGATGGGTACCTCCACTGGCCCATCTACGTCCCCTATGCGTTGTACGGAAAGGTTGATTACATCTACGGCCAAAAGGCACTTGATTCCAACAATGGCTTCACAGCTGCCCAGACGGCTCTCAACGTCGTTGAGACGGCCATGTACTTGGTCTACTTGTGGATGATATGCACTCGTGCCGACAAGGCAGCTGCCAAGAGGACCGTCAAGGGACGTGATGGTGCTTTGGCCGTTATGATTGGTTACAGTGCTGCTGTTATGACACTGAGCAAGACGGTTTTATACTGTAAGTGCACAAGTTCTGCACTAGACGACAACTAACAAAGATCGACAGGGGCCAACGAATACTACAGTGGTTTTAGCAACATTGCCCACAACACACCGCTCGACATTTTCACTCTCTGGGTTCTCCCCAAGTAAGTCACGCTTGCCAACATCTGACACAGAATGATGCTGATTCTCCCCCAGTGGTTTCTGGATTGTCCTCCCAGCCTACATGATCTACAAATTTGGCAAGGAGATCCTTGACGGCTTGGCGCTTGCTTCTGGTCCATCGATGAAGAAGAGTATTGGAAAGAAGAGTATTGAATAGACGGTGCAGGTAGAGTTTCTGCGTGGGCTGTGTATGAGTAATGGTAACGACGAATGATGTACACATGAAAGAGCTAAGCCGATGTTGGTTTATACGACTAGGGGAATATAGCGGTTCAGCCGAGCAGAGACAAGGGCAGTGCAGTCCGTTTCCTAAATCGACAGCATCATTTCCCTATCACATCTCGCATCCCAATAGGAAGGACTTGTAATGTAAAGACCAAGTGAACGGAAGAATTGGTTTTTGACTAGATAATCTCGATTGATCCTATACAGTCCTATCACCAAACATAATAACCTAACTATATCATCCAGACACATCATTGTCATCTTGTACAAGAAAATAAAAGGGGGTATTCGCTAGTAGCAACTCAAAGAAAAAAGGATTCGCGTCGAGCGTAAGAAAAGAAACAGACATGATCATCTTTACCTCATGTCCGTCAACCCTCCCAAGTCAGCATACTGCTCCCACGCCGGCATCGTATCTTCATCTGCCGACGTCATCTCTCCAGGACTCTCCATAAACGTCTGCATAGCTGCCCAGTCCGCATCTTCGTTTACGATGTACGGCTCGTCAACACCAGTCTTGATTCGAAGTGGTTGCGGAAACATGCTTTGCCGCCTGTTCTCAACCTCGTCCGCGTAACGTGAACTATCAGAGAACATGGTGCTGATGGGTCGCCCGCTACGCTTCGAGACCCGGCCAGACATTGAACGCGCCACCATGGATATGACTGTGCGGCGTCGCTCACGACGTGCTTTTACGTCCTCGGGGACATCGGGCTCGACGTAGTACTCCACCAGCGGGGGAGTGTCTGGGGGCGAGTCAAGGCTGTCGTTAATGGTCTCCATACTCTCGGGTGTCGCTTTGCCTGTGGCGTCCGTCTTGTCATCGCTCGAGTCTATCTCAAGACTCACGTGATTGGTCCCGTTTCCATAGCCATGGATAACAATCTCATGGTAAGGTGGTCGATATGGCGGTGTGATTGACTGCGGCGGTGTGCTGGCTGGCGACTTAAACATGGCCATAGAGCGTCGAATCGTTGAGGAGCGGCTTAAAGCTTGTGAAAACGAGTTTGAGCGTGATGGCTGCGCTGGCATGGATGCACGGCGCTCCCTTTTACGGTTATCGTGCTGTGTCTGAGGGCGGCTTTGATGAGTGAGTGCAAAGTAGTCGATGTCCGGCTTGATCTCGATTCTTCCCAGAGAATCATCTCTCACCTGGGTCTCGTCTTTCGTATACACACTCCAGTCCGTATCAGCTGCAACAAACTGCGTTTGACGTTTTAGCATGTGGTTCAATTCACGAGGTGTATCCCAGGGCGGAAGCTTCTCAGTCAGAGTAGAGAGGCTGTAATGCGCATCGTTAACCTCCTCCGCCTCTAATTCAGGTGCCAAGTCTGTAGCGTGGCGAAGAATCTGATACGTCGTATAGATGAGTACCCATCTGACCTTGCGAGCATCCACCAGTGACACCTTGTCCTGCTTATCTGCCTTGTTTGGCGACATGATGGATTCTTCCTCAAATCGACGATACGCTCGGACGAGGTCGTTTTGAGCTACGCCAGGCTTGGTTATGTTGGAGGCGTTGATTAGCGCTGCATGTGCCGTCACTCGACGATCTGATCTGAGAGTGACACGTTCAGAGAACCAAGACATGCGACGTGATCTGTTACCCCCCGCCTCTGGTACTAACGGTAAAGGGCGTTGTAGAGTCTCGTAACTGTGCTCCATGTCGAATGACTGTACTAATTGAATAGTGCAAATACCACCATGTGCTGTGGGTGGCATGGTGTTGGATGAGGTAAACTGGTCATCAACGAGGAGGTCGTAAAGAGCCTCAAAATCCTCGCGCATGATTCGCAGAATAGCCGGATCGAATAAGTCGTTATAGCGGTTAGAAGTGGCAGGAGGGTAATATCCTAGTTTAGTCGCATAGAATGATAGTAGGAAGCTCCGGAAGCGCTCAAGGTGAGCCCGAGCACCAGCGGCCACGCTGAGATGAGCTTCTGACAATTCGTCATCGAGAAACGTTCTCAACATAGACGAAGATCGCGTCATTCTATAATCCAGTTCAAGATGTCCTTTGCGGAGTAGTTCACGTGTGATGGGACTGAGTTCCTGTAGAAATTCGTCAGTGGCTTACCCCAGCATTCCTAACCCACCAAGACATACCTCGAACCCAGCGCTGTCGAACAAGTATTCGCTCATCCCTACGCAATGAGCAAAAGCCCGGATATACAACTCCCGCATCTGAAAGGACTCGGCCAGTTGCAGCATAGCAACTGCGTGGTTGGGCTGGTTTGCCATGTCGAGATATCCCTCTTCGTCAAAGTAATCCATCATATCCGTGACATTGTCGTTCACGCCGGAGCGGAACTCGTGCATGCTGTGAAGAAGACCAACAATTGCACCACCGAGACTGCACCCGACCATTGATCTGCGAAAGACCCATGCAAAGAAGTTGCGTGTTGCCAGGTGGTAGTTAAATGCTTGAGTCTTGTCTGTCGTCGATGGCGGTGGAACGTATAACTCAATCATGCGTGTGGGGTTCTTTTGAGTCCATCTCGTGAGTTCGCGAAGATTGGGTGTCTGAACTCCATCCCAGACGAGAAATCTTTGAATGAAGGGGTAACATTGAGCATCGAGTAGAGCTGAGAATGGAACTTTGAATGAAGGGCCTCGCCGAGACTGGCCTTTTGCGTGCAAATGCACCATACAGTTTCCATTTCGAAACCAAAGTTCTGGATCCTGTTTATGTGATTAGAGATATATTGTCAGTCAAGTCAAGCTCTTTCAACTTACTCGACGGATGTTGTCCCATTCGACACACGTTCTTGCAGCGCCATCCCAGCGCATAACTTTTGGGCGGTGGTCCATTTTCCTAGTTACAAAGGCATTGAACCTATGTGACCTCTGCTTGGAGTTGACCATTGTCGAGGATGTGATGAGAATCGTATATATATATAAGTGAGTGTCTGGATGTTGGTATCGAAGACACCAGAACAGAAATGTCAGCGGCAGCTGAAAGCGTCCGAAGAATCAATGCAGGGAGCCGTGTCGTCGGGATGTTGCAGGTCAAGTCTTTGTTCGTTTATGGAAGATCGTTTTCAGGTTGAAGTATTGTCCAATCGGCCTGCGGTTGTAGTCTTGTGTCTTGTCTTGTCTTATCTGTAGTGAGCGAGAGAGAGAGTCCGTTTAACAAATAAACAAACTACTGCAAACTCAAGACGACATCTCAGATGATAAGGCCATGACTGGGGATAGATCAAAAAGACGTCAGACGCAGGGTTTCATGACGGGTCCCGTCTACGTAATTGGAGAGATCTCTTGTCCAGAGAGAAGTCAAAGACATCGACGGGTAGATCATTCCATGCATCACGCCTCAGGGGGACTCGCTGTTAATATTGGTTTCCTCAAGATCCAAGCTAACAAAGCAGACGAACCCTGGAGATGGATCTGGGAAGGACCAGGGCCCCGACGGTCGGAATTTGGGCTTGTGAGACATCATCGAGCCACCGTGTTTAGCGCGGGTCCATCACTAAAAAGGCATTGACGATCCCTGCAGGCAGCTCGCCTAAGCCTGAGCTAATAAGCTGCTGCTGAGAAGAGAGACCTCTGAGTTGGCTTTTGACGTGGTGGTTTTTGGTGCTGCAGTCGAGGGATAAGTCACTTGCTGATCAATGCTCCCTCTTCCATTCATGCCGCTGCAACTATATAAAAAAACAAAAATGAAGGGTCTTTCTTTGTTACAGACTGACAGGTCGCCCTATGGCCTGAGTGAGCTACAAGGTGCCAGGTTCATTAAAGACTAGAAGAAAAAGAAATGGAATGTACGGATAGCCAAGCTTCCAAAGAGCCCATCATCCGAGAGCCCCTCACAAGCAAATTACAATGACAACTGTAACCCAAGCCTTCCGATCCGATCTATCGGAGCCATCGACAACACCCAATTCCACCAACACACCATCACCTAGCCTCGACGCGTACAGCTACGCAATACAACAACAATTGGTGTGTTTCTCTGCATGCTCCTCCTGTTGGTCACTGTCACACAGAGCTTGTTGAGAATATAATCATCATCTGTTGAACCGGTCTTGCCGGACACAGCTACAGCTACAGCTACAGTACAATTGCTAAAGATCAGACAAGAGAAAGTGGCGCAATTTCGTAAAAGGTCAACGAAATTGGTTGCCGTCGAATTAATCTGTGACGTTCCAGGATTTCGGGAATTAATTAATGTGCCTCTGTCTCCACGGGTCTCGTCTTGTCAACTCCACTGGATACAGATTATCCACGAGCATGGGTCATCCGTACATGCTCATCCCTGGCCGTTGAACAATGAATCGATCATCGATAAACTCGCAACGGCCGCTATCGCTGGAATTCTTTCGATTCCCAACCAAACTTGCTGCGATAGTGCAAACCACACACTCGCTTCAGCCGCACCAAGTCGAGGAGGCGTCGAGAGACTTCAATACTTGGACCCTTTTGGGGAACTCAGCTCAGCCTAGTTTTATGGATGCTTGGGCCAAGGGGCAGACAGGGGTAAAGTTGCAGACGGTTTCTAGCCCAAGGTAGCTCTAGCTGCACAGCAAGCTAAGCATGGGTGAGCCAAACATGAGCTGTTCTTTCATCATCCACCCAGCTTAACCTTTGGCGTCCATCGTGAACTAATCCAACTCCAAAACTCAAGAGACCCCCGCACGATTGGTTATCGTACACGCTCCATACACCAAAGAACCAAGGCCCAAGGCCAGGCCGAGACGAGGCAAAATGGATGGAGAACGGTTCCCGAGCTCGGCCAATTCATACCCAAAGCAAAGTCGCAAATTAAAGACAAGTTTCTTAAAAGACACAAACCCTTAGAAGGGTTCATCGCTGAGAAGAGACAGAGTCTTCCTGGCGAGGCGAGTGAAATAGCAAGGTTGAGCCTGTTCGGCCTAACCACAAACTTTTTACCGGTCCAGACGTTTTCTGGTCCCAGCTTCCGCCTCAAGAGCTGAGCGTATAAGACCAGTGATTGGTCTCGACTCTCAAGCGATCGTGAAAACCTACCCATTCAGGCTATATATTGAAGTGTGTGAGCTGGGACATGCCGACCTCTGGGCTGCGTGTTTCACCCACCAAAGCTTCGACCACACCTCAGAAAAAAAATGAAAAAAACTTTCTTTTTGGCGCCGTCAGTTCGGAAAACGGTCAATGGTCAACTCTAACTGTTGGTAACAATAGCAGGCTCCTCGCAGACTGAGGCGCTACCTGATTTGACCTGGGTGAAGCCATTTGACGCGTGTACAGTATGCAGCACTACTGACATTAGGTATCTATGTATGAGCTCCTCGCAGACTTTAAAGCTCACAACAAGCTATCGATATCCTACAGGTTTATTCAAGCATGTATCAGCTTAAACTGTAAATTCATATTATGCGTCCAAGCTGTCGTTTTGTTGTAAATTTAGCTCGGGACTGCAATTAAAGTTAATGTTGGATATATATGTATTAGAGGTCATGTTCTGAGCAGCAAGACATCACCAAGTATGTGACTAAGGAAAGAAGAATATTAAAATGAAGTTCCAACTAATGTCTACTCTGTCCCATTTGACCAATTAGCGAGCAAGTAGAGACCACCATAAAGAACCAGTAAGTAAACTACTGGCGACGTCGTCATTGTTTCGTCCTTATTATCAGGTAACAGGATGAGTGATGAGTCGGATTGAATTCAACTTTCTGTTCCTTCTTGTAGTAAGCCCATTACAAGATCGCCTATAAAATTGAGGATAAGTTGTTACTTCATGGTATATCAACAGATTCTACAGTAGCTCCATAATTGGTCCCCCACCGAGCTAGCATCCCACTTCGCTCATCTCACCTTGCTTCACCGCGCTCACCTCCACAAGACCCCAGTCTTGAGACAGCTCCCAAACTGCCAACGTCGAATCGAGTCTGGCAAACTCTACGACACCACCGCTGCAATGTCGTCCGTGATACCATACACGTATATCCAATGTCCGTGTTCTGATATTTCTTCCGACCTGCCGCAAACGCCTCAGACACAATCCTCCCACGAGCTAGCATTTGATCCTCGCGATCCTCGTGCAAACTACAGCCTCTATCCCCTCGAATACCTCCTCTACTGCGAAGACTGTCAGCAGATCCGCTGCCCGCGATGCGTCAACGAAGAAGTCGTTACATACTACTGCCCCAATTGCCTCTTTGAGGTGCCCAGCAGTAACTTGCGGAGCGAGGGTAACAGGTAAAAAAACGACCCGAGGAAAATGTTCAAGATGTAGCCTGACAGTATGCGCCTTCAGATGCACCCGAAGCTGTTACCAATGTCCTGTATGCATTGGACCTCTGCAGGTCATGGCCTTGGCCCCGACAGATGTGTCGCAGTTGGGAACAGACCCCTCGTCGCATCACGGCGGCCCGTATGCCCTTTATTGCCAATACTGCAACTGGACCTCGACCGAGATAGGCATCGACTTCGACCGACCCAGCGGTATACACTCGCAACTCTCCAAGGTCAATAATGGCGGTGGTCTGAAGCTCACAGCCAGAGAATTCAAGGAGCGCCGCAAGGAGAATCCAGAAGAGCCAGCCCCGGCCGACAACGACGTCGATACAGACCTGCAGTATGCCAATCTGAAGTCATTCTACCAGACACAGCTCGCGGACACCAATGCATCTCTGGGCGGAACACCTATGCTCAACGACAATGTTGGCTTTGGATCTCCTGCTGCGCTGACTCGCATTATGGCTATGTACACCGGTCACGGCCATACTCGTAAGCGCAATGGCCCATCAGACGTGATGCGTGAGGCTCTTACAACAGAAGAAGGTCTCAAAGTGGCCGACCTAGACGAATCTACACCGATCAAAAAGCTACACCAAGAGGGCTGGGACACGACGGCTTCTACAGAGCAGAATCTTGAACAAGCGGAGGTGCAGAGATTCCAGGACGGTTTACGGCCTATACCATACCTCCTCCGAACAAAGCGCTCTAAGCGGTGCTCTGTTTGTCGACACATCATCTCCAAGCCTGAGAATAAGGTCACGTCGACACGGTTCAAAATCAAACTCGTCGCAAAGTCCTACATCCCTACCATTACCATCCAGCCTCTCAACCCCACGGCTGGGCCCGTTCCTACCACACAGCGTCCCCAGATACAGGAAGAGCGCTCTCTCAAGCCTCTCACTCCGTATCACTACATCATAACTTTCAAGAACCCATTGTTCGACGGCATCAAGGTTACACTTGCCACACCGAACAGCACCCCTGGCAGATTCTCCAGCAAGGTCACCATTCTGTGTCCACAGTTTGAGATTGATGCCAACACGGACATGTGGGATGATGCTCTGAAAGACGACGACCGGGACAAGAAGCGAAAGGGTGAAGAGAGCAGTGGCCAGCCTGAAGCCGGTAAGATTTGGGAGCGGGGGCGCAACTGGGTCAGCATTATCTTGGAAGTAGTTCCAGCTTCGCTACGACTTGACGATCAGGAGGACAAGAGCCCACTAAAGGAGGACGAAGATATCTTGGAGATACCCATGTTTGTGAGGATGGAGTGGGAACCTGACTCCCAGCAGGACGTTGGTACAACATCCGCCAAAGAAAAGGATGCACAGGAGAAGCGAGAGCTTGCCTACTGGTGTGTGCTAGGAGTTGGCCGCATCAGTCACCATTAAAATACAATAGACATGCACATAAGACACATAGATCTAGATACCCAGACAATAGGACGATTCATGGACGGAAGAAGTGTTTAAGTTGTCTTGTCAAATCATACGCAGCTTGTACCATTTATCAAGCTACTCTCTTAAGACGCCAAGCCCCTTTTTTGACCAACCAACAATGTTAAAAGCACTCCCAGCCCTTGGAATTGAGGGAAAATAGTTTTCTATTCATCTCGAAGCAACGCTGACTTAGTAGTCGGCGGGACCGCTCTGAGGGAACTCGAAGTTGACGTTGCGGCCTGTCAAGCGACGGTAAACCTCAGAGTAGGTGTCGAGGCGGTAGTCAACACCACCACGCTCCTTCTCGTCAAGGATGACCTTGAGGGTCTTGGAGCCGTCCTCCTTGGTGCGGACGCGCTTGCCGACAATCTCAACGGGGTAGGTGAGATCCTCGAGGATGGCGTCGTGGACAGCAGTGAGAGTTCGCGAACGGGGACGCTTCTGCTTCTGGGTGTTGCGGGAGCGAGCGGATCGCTTGGGGCGGGGCAAGATGCGGCGCGAGGCGAGGATCAGGACATGGCGGTCGGAGAACTTCTTCTCGAGCTCACGGGTGAGGCTGAGGGGTAATTAGTGCTGAGAACTTGGCATTGATACCAGATGTTAACTTACCGCTGCTGGACGCGGTGGAAGCCCTGCAGGGAAGGGACGGGGACAAAGATGACAATAGCCTTCTTGCCGTGGCCAACCTCGATCTAATTAAGATCCCAAGTCAGCATGCGAGCTCCAGGACAAAACCTTGGACCGCTTCCCGTCCTGTTCCACAGAAGTCAATGATACTCCGGCTGGGCACGCCTCCGTCCCGACGACACGGGAATTGCGCACTCAAGTCAATAATCTCTCGAAAAAATATTTCATCTTCGAAATCTTCTCAACGTCGAGGTTTTTTGCGCAGTCGGGGGACGGGGAGCGAGGCACGATGCCATTGCAAGACAATTTTCTTGTGTGGGAACAGGATTTCTCGAGACGAGTACCTAGGTTCGGAAAGATTTTTTTTCATGGTGTTCTCACCTCACGGGCAGAGACGAACTGCAGAGGTCGCAGGGCAACCTTGAGGTCGGAGGTGTTGGACTCGAGGTCGAAGAGAGCCTGAGCGATGCTGGTCTCGAGCTCGGAGGGGTTCTGCCTCGAGGGGCTGTTGGGAGCGATCTTGTTAAGGGCCTGGGCGCTCATCTTGACGGTTTGGCGACTACGTGATTGACGACGACGAAGTTGATGGTGTTGCAAGCCCGCTCCCAATTTTTGAGTAGTTGGCAATTAGAGGTCGCTAAATTGGGGTTTCCAAACCCTGTGCAACTTGTGCGAGTCCGTGCACCCCTAGCGCGACAGCGACAGCGACTCTGTTGCCTGAGGCATTCATTGATATGTGGGTCTTCGTCGTTCCCAGAATGGAAATGCATTCACTTACACGACGTCTTCCACAACATGGCTTGAGGTTGTGAGGCAACATTAGTAACACAGCATTTTCGGGTGCATTACAGTTCTTCATGATTTCAAAGCAGCTTAGGCTTTGATCTAAGACATGAGAGTAATGTGGCTAATAGTGTAACCACACTTGCAACAACTTCAATGGAAACAATGTCCGAAAGCTCCGATAACAGCTTCATGATGAAACAATGCTTCTTTACAGCAGACTAAACCAAGATTCAACTCTACCCAGCTTCTACTGTTACACTCTCTAACCCTCACCGCCCTCGGGGTCCTCTTCATCCTCATCGCCGAGCTCCTTGTCAACATCCTGTTGCACCTTTTCACCTGTGGTGTCCCTTGCGATCTCGGCAGCCTTCATACCACCAGCCGTGAGCCACAAGAAGTGATTGGTCTTGAACTGATCGATCTGGTTGAAGAACATGTGGAACCTGTGTTGTTCAGTTAGCGTTGTCCGGCTCCACCATTCTTCAGTACTTACGAGTTATCCTTCTCTTCCACATTGAAGATGCGCGAGTAAATTTGCTTGTCCTTGAAATCTAGGATCTTGTCCTCATAGTTTCCAAAGTCGATGGCTTCCTTTCCTAGTGATTCGGTCGCCTTTCGGTTGTAGTTGTGGAAAACGGGACGCTCGAGCAACAGTCCGAGACCAGGGGCCTTGGGAATGGCCATCTTCTGGTTTCGGTAGCTCTCGTCCATTCGCACCAGGGGTGTACCGCACCGAACGATCAAACTAGCAAGGCCAACCATCTTGCGAATCTGATGCATCATGAAGCTCTGTCCGTGAACCTTGAGAGACAGCCATTCTGTGTCGCCGATAATGATTGGCTTGGGGTTGACGATAAACGACTTGATGAGTCGCTTAGCTGAAGCATCAAAGAATGATTTTTGAACGGTGTAGTTGTGGAAGTTCCTTGTGCCGTTGTACTTGTTAAGAGCCTCCTGAAGGCGGTTCAGGCGCTCGGTGCTGACACGGTATCGTCGCTTGGCGGCAACGTATGCTGCCTTGATATCACGAAGGGCAAAGTCGACTGGGGTGAGGTCGCGGTTCTTGGGCTGATGACTCTCCAGAATAATGCCAGGCTGCTGGGCTGCAGGTTCTGTGGACTGTTCGGCAGCCTCTCCAGCGCTTGGTCCAGCATCGGGCATCTCCTCTGTAGGCCCGGTCGTCTCGGTCTGCTTCTCAGCCTGTTTCCTTGCTGCAGTTTCCTCGTCATCCACAACGTGGACTCGCTCCAGCACGGCAGCCTTGGTCTCGGGGTCTAGTCGGGCCAGAATGGGCTTGATCTCCTTCTCTTCCACTTCGGTCCAGAAATCCTTGACATCCTCCATTCTCGCGTTCAACTCATCCTCGACACCATGTTCCTTGGCCAGTTCGACCAACTTTCGGCCCAGGAATGTCTCGGGGTGAGGAGGCAGAAGACAGTAGCTGGGCATGAGGTACTCATACCATCTTGAGTCGCAGGTCTGATAACAGCTGAAGGCATTGTTTGTTCGCTGGATGCCCCAGATTCGGATCTGGTCAGGCAGCTCGGCGTTGATCTTGTCGACAATATCCTCGTCCTCGATGATGAGCTTCAAACTGATGACGTTTCCAGCGGCGTGCACACCCTTGTCAGTTCGAGCGCATCGAACCAGACTAGATTTCTTAGGGTCGTCGGCGTTGGCCTTGGAAATGGCACCCGCGGCGACAAAGGCCTTGAACAAATCGGCCTCGATAGTCTTCTCGTTGCCGTTGACTTGCATACCCTTGTAACCAGTGCCAGCGTATCCAATCATGACAGCAACCTTTCGCTTGGGTCTTCGCTCCTCGGCGGCAATCTCATCCTTGGAGAAAGGATTGTTGTCGGCATCTGCAGAATCGCCCTGCTTGTTCAGTTTGCGACGCTTGAATTCCTTGAACTCGTCGTTCTTCTTGCGCTTATCGCCCTTCTCGCGACTAGTATCTAGTTAGCGCCGTTGGCGACTGTACTCAATTCAGCAATTGAGGTGAGAGCTTACCCCCATTCTCCGCGTCCCTTCTCTGTTCGTCCCTTGCCAGGCTTTCGATGGTCATGGCGCGGGTTGCGACGGTTGCCAGAGTTATTGTTGTTAGAGGCATTGGCGTCGCCCGACGGACGAGAGTCGTTGGAGCCGCTCGCGGCAGGAGTTTCGTTATCTGCCGCCATGTTTGCATCTGTTGCGACAAGTAATAATAGATGTAAGAGAAAAGGTGCAGCTATCGCGTAACACTTTTTTGGGCTGTTTGAGGGACGAGATTTTCGATGAGGGTGGGTGGGGCTTCCCGGTGTGGTCCCGGTGGCGGGGGATCTTATCATTCCAGTGGAGGCTACCCTATATCTCAAATCGATATACCATATGTTCATATAGTAAGGAACTCGAGACAAACAGGACGTTGAGGATTGATCGTCTCGTTGGAATGCGGTGCACACGCCTTCAAAAAGATTCATCAACTGACGAGAGATTTAGTCTCGGGTTTTTTTTGTTGTTTTTGTTGTTTTTGTTGTTTTCCTTTTCTTCATAATATTGTGGTATA